>JASANE010002284.1:0-14205 GCA_030248225.1 Trileptium ribeirensis | reverse complement strand
TGAACAGCAAACACCTTAAGCTCAAGCTAAGATACTTAGAATTTGTTCGATCCTTTGTATTCCCAAACTTTCTTAGCTCACTCAGATGAATGAAATTTTGAGGGCTTCCTAAAGCCCAACGGAGGCTAGTCCTCCGTCCCTCATCTGCATTTCTGTCCGAGCTCAAACACGGCATGAGCGTCGAACAATGAACTAAGCTGTAAATTTGTAAACCATAAAAGCAAACCGTTAAACAAGTCCCTATTTCTTCGGTGTACATGTTCAAGGAAATTTTACCGTGGTCGGCTCAGGAATATTCTACAACCCTAACTCAAGAATAGCCGGTCATGTAAAAACATGGACGTAGAGCGTCCATTTTGGTATGCCCTACCTACGACCACGGGGAATCAGAAGGACTTCGACTTTGTCATCTGCAATCTGTCACCATCCCGTGCAATCGCTCAAGATGCCCAAAACGGGACTCGCTGTGTGAAGGTTTGTCAACGAACTTATTAGACTGCCTATGAACGGCCTGTCACTTTTAAATTTGGGGAAACTAAACACCATACTCTCGGTTCTCCTCCTGACTTACAATATTCGGTCCGGGACAGCAATTGATACTCCCCTTCCGCGAGACGGAAGATGTCCGCGCGGGTCCTCCAATCGTCGAATACCATTCCAAACGGAGAAAACGAAAAGCACGAGAAAGCACAAATCGAAGTAAAACCCCACTGCAAAACTCAAGCGTCGGAGCCGGTCAGTAAAGTCGACCGAACTCCACGCTGCCGAAGTCGAACTGATTCCACTAGGCGACGCGTTGGTCGTAACGTCGACTTTCGGGCCTGTATCGCGGGATGGCGATTTTGTCGCCATCCAATCGTTGACGATTTCTCGACGCCCACTGTTTTGGGTTTCTTCTTTGGTGTCCAATTGGGGACACTTCCAGAAATTCAAATTTGACAGCTATCGTAAGCCGTCGTTGTCTTTAGGGAGAGTCGGCTTCAATCGAACTTGCCGACATCAAACTTGAACCCTCCGAATAGTCGTAGGTCAGCCATTTGCGATTTCTGCCCCTATTTTCTTATGAAATCCGAGCTTTTAAGCTCAAATGTCCCACAATTAGCGCCGGATGTTCTTTGAAATCAAATCCAACGCCCATGTTTTTACGACAACATCCGATCCCAGGATGGTTGGATCACCACACAATTCCCCGCAATATCCTCAAAAGTTTCAATATGTCCTGTCTTTTGGATTGTTTAAGCTTTCCTGCCTTAATTGGGTCGGAAAACAACGACAACTTCTTTGTGGTCTTGATGAGCCGCTCGTGGATTCGAGTCAGTCGCGTTGTGGAAGGTGACACTAGTCGCGAGGACACCTCAAAATGTCAAGAAAACCATTTTCAATCGTGATTCCTAGCTGATCTAGCTGATTCCCGCATGTCTCAGGGGGAACCAATGACGGGAATCCACACATTTCGAGGTTGGAGGTAGAACATCCTCCAAGGGACCCCTAACGGGATGGGGGCCATACCATGGGACCCCAGAAACCCGCGGGAGGGCCTTAAACGCACCTCCCGTCCGTTCCAATCATCTGCGTTCAGTCCGTCCGTAAAACTTGCAATTTTAGCATTTCTTAGTACGTGGTGTCCTCGTCCGTCCGTTTTTTCTGTGTCTTTATGTACATATATATCCATATATACATACACACATATATACACCTACTACAAACATACACACATAGTACACACGAAACACAGGGGCGGCACGAGCGACAGAGAGGTCGCTCGAATACACGCACAATACACAGCACAACAACAACAACGACGACAACCGACCAACGAGGTCGGTTAGAGAAAGCGACGAAAGAAAACAAGCGAGAAAAAGGACAGCTAGGTCACGGCGAGAACGAGACGAGATGTGGGCGGGCAGTGGGACAGTGGAAACCCGGGAGATTTTCGACGGGCTGGGGCGCGATTCTGTTCCAGCACGAAAAATGAAGTCGATTGATACCAAACACAAGGGGGTAGACGTAGAGGCGGGTCGGGAACCACATATGGGTTCCGATGTGTATTAGTGCGTAGGGGTTTAGCGGGCTCTACTGCGTTAACGGTTGGGCGGTGAACGATGCCCGCCCGGCGTAATTGTTGGAGACCTCTCGACGTGACGAACAAATGAGGGGCGATTCGCCCAACAGCAAGGAATAAAAGGTTGCTAAAATCACCATGATTAGAGAGAGTGGCGGCGACGGTGAGGGCACTTTCCTCGGCCGTCCCGCGTTAATGGGGCGGTGGGCGGTGACCCGCTGTTGGATTTATCTAGGTAGGATGAGCAAAACGAAGTATCACAAGCACCAGTTCAGAATTAGGGTGCGACAAAGAGGATGCAGAGGGTGGTGGAGTCGTGTCAAGGCACGTTATGGCGGAATAATAGGGCGAAAAGACCATTTTGCCTGAGGTAGGCACAAGGAAAGATGGTCGGGGTAGTGATGGAAGGCGTAGAGCCCTGGTATGCACACATTGTCATCACACATAAATACCTATAAAGTTATATATGCACATATATAATAATATACATAAAGGTCGTGGTCCGGTTACCTAACTTAGCGTAAGTAGCGGTGATCGTGTCGCGTTAAGGGCGTGATCTTGACATCGTCCGGGCAATTTGATCCCTAGCTAAAGTCCTTCACATACTTTACCGAAGTACTTCGGCCATTCCCGGATCATAGTGCACTAGATGGGTGCGGGCCATAAAATCAACCCGGTATCCGTCGTCCTTTGTAAGCTCGGAAGCCACCGTACGTGTAAATTTAGCTTGTTGCGACTTGTGATTTCCCGTGACCATTGCTTAGTAAACAGCTATAACTAGGTAAATTTAATTTTATCAATTTCTATCTCTACAAACTTGTTAATTTGAGCGTGCAACCAGGGGCCTCTTATTCCCGGACGGTTCTAACCGACACAGTTTTAACGTATGATGACGGCTGGTTGGGGTTCTGCGTGAATCCCTTTTCTATCAGTACGGGACTCCATGTCCAGCTTCACAAATCGGTTGAAACAGTTTAATTCTCCCTAGTTCGTTCAAATCATAACATAAGGGATCATTCGCATGGGATTGAAAGATTCACTTGTGCCTCTGTGGGCAAATTTTGCTATATTGTCCGTGAGTTACTAGGCACCAGCTATATGTGATATAGTAACGCAAAGATATCAACGATTAGACGCGGCACAATATGGTACACATATCAACATATATATAATACAGTCCGATTCCAGCACCTTCTAGATACGGAGTCCTTTTTGAGCTATCCTAGGTTGTCCTTCTTCAGTGCAGGGCTTTCTTTAACATTTCCGAGACTGATAATTGATGGTACAAGTTCAGCCCAATTTTCTTTTAGGTGAGCAACTTCTTTATGATGTTTGTCGTTGTACCCACTTGCAAAGGAAACCAATATATGGTTCCGTCACTTGAGGTTCCGCAGATGGATTCTAGCTGGGGCCCGTTTCCCGTGCACCTGGTTCCAATAGTTCCTGCGGGTAATGGGACATCACGGACTTCTGTGCTCGGTCCGAAAATTGATACTTAATGTCCTGTAGCAGGCGGGTGAATTTCTTGAACCACGCGTTCACGACGTCCTGTCCAATGTCCCAAGCTGGTGGAGGCGGCGCTATAACTGCTCGCGCTCCATCGCTCAATAGGGAAGTCGAATTAGCAGAATGTGTCGTCGTACACGGCGCCCGAATTTGCTGGGCGTGTCCAGGAGACGACCTTCATGCGGTTTAGATCGCAGTGCGGCCTTGTATCCACCAAGAATAACAATGGTTCTGGTTTGGGGCGTTGCAATACATGTCGCCAACCGAATCAAAAACTGCATGGTGGCCCCTGGCCAGGCCATGCCAGTCCATCCTTTTGAGGCGACCATGTTAACCAGCGGGGCCGCCAGTGAATCTTCGAGAATAAACACTGTCGGCCATGCGGCTGTGCCATGACGAAGGAGGGTACGTATTTCCTCCAGTAGGCGGCCCATCACATTGTGGCATTGACGGGGTCGTCGGCCGAAAGTGACTTCTTCTGGTCCGAGGCCAATACCCCAGAACGAGTCCGAGCGGCTTGCCTCGAGCAGTTGGGCGTGCCCGGTGGCGAGTAGGACCTTTTGAAATTTCGGGATCTTGAACTTTTCAAGAAGCACCGTTCGCATGAGATGCGGGAGAACAGGACGAAGGCGCTCCGTTGTTTCTGGATCGAGGAACTTTTGTTTGTTCCTTCTTGAGATGGCTTTGATATCTCGAGCTACCATTTTTAGGTCGGATATATCTTGCCTTGCTTGCTCCTCGTCGAATAAATAGGTGACGAGAAGCTGGTATCCTTGCTCCGTTGAAGCACATTCGATTGGGTACTGTTTGATTGTTTGGCCCAACGGAGGCATGTTTGATAATTCGGGCCATCGCGTGCCTTTCGAAAGGAACGTTTCGATGGGGGCGGCGTAGTTGATGGTGTAATGAGGCACACGCGATTGCGGAATTTGTTCCATTTTGTTGATTTGTCGATCCATGATTCCTGCAATAATATTCGTCGCTATTAGTGGCGGCTCTTGAGACATGGTCGGGAGCTCGAGTTCTCAGGAGAGACGTTTTAAGGTGGCGTCAGCATTACGACCGTCTTCCACGAGGCGGTTGTCTAGGAGGTCGGACCACCTCCAATCCAAGGTCTTCAGGTCGTCGTCCGTTGTCTTCGTTCGGTTCCAAGTCGGGATGCGCAGCCAACATGTCTTCGATGTCCTGTTCGTCAAATATGTCTCTAAAAGGTTCGAACATATCGTGCCGAGCACAAGCACTACCAGATGGGGGATGGATAGGCATCACAGGGTCAAGATGTCGAGTTGGCTGCGCGAGGGGTACTGTTTGTCGAGCTGGGGCCGGGGGTCGGGGTGCCGGTTCTCGGGTGACAATACGTGGTATCATCACCTGAGCTTCTCTCTTAGGGGGCGTATAGTCCTCATACCAACGACGGCGGTCCCTTGCTTGCCGATATGATTGTCGGCGCGTGGGTTGAAGAGGTTCTGTCTTCTCCTCGATCTCCTCAATAGAAGGTCCCATCTCCGGAGATCCCTCGCTCTCCTCAGTGGAATAGTCAAGTTTAAAGCGGGTCTTCGACTAGGTCCCGGTAAGAGTTGGCTAAGGGGTGTTTCGTCTTCCCAGCTAACATGTGGTTGAGCTTTAGCTGGGGTTCGCGTATGTGCTTTGGTGCGCGCGGGTCGAGCTAGTGTCCCTTTTAGGGCGGAGGGTGCGCTGCGCGGCGGCGCCTTCCCCCTCCCGCGAATAGAGGAGCCCTCGGTTGACTCGCCTATGGCGGGTGCGGCTCGTGTTCGAGATCGTTTTGATCTACCGCCCTCCGAAGATTCGGAGGGTCGGCGTTGTTTACTCATGTCTGGTTCACTTGTCTCGTGTCTCCTAACCAAGCTTTCAACAAATTCCCCTACAGTTTCATCTGCTGCTATTTGGGCCTCCGAGGGAGGGTGTTGTATGATAGGTCCTGATAGATACTCCATTAACTCGGTTGCGTCCTGAAGTTCTCCTTGGGCACGGGCCTTTTCCTGCTTAATCCTTCTCCTTTCTTCCAATTCCCATTCCCATTCTGCTTGTTGGTTTTGTTTCCTAGTGGTCCATCGACCGAAGGAAGGAACATATGGGGTACCGGTTTCTTGTTCCGCTAGGGTTGACAATGCGACAGGGATTATCCACTGGTGTGGTGGGGTCTGAGACTCAAATGTTTCGGGCGATGGGGACTCTGAGTCTTCAGACGAAACTGGTTTTCGAGTTTGTCTGGGGGTTGGAATTGGTTTCCGGGGTTGTTTAGGTTTGGGTTCCCGTGTTGGGGCAGGTTCTAGTGGTCGCTGGCTATGGACTGGGGCGGACTGCGTGGGCTGTGGCCTAGAGGGTGTCGAATACGGTGTAATCCATTCGTCCGGGACGTATTCCTCTAGGGTAGCTTCGAATCCCGATGGAATTAGCGGCGTGTGGGGGAGCGGGGTAGCTGGAGCGGAGTATGCGCTGCGAGGTTTAGGGTATCGTTGTTCGTAGGATGCCATAGGTTCACGATAGATGTGATACGGTAACAGTGGTTTGTCCGGGTCAGGGACCAAGCGCTGCGAGTAAGGGCTACGGTAAGTTTGGGTAGCGGTGGCAGCGCTCCGTTGGGCGGGCGTAAGCGGCGAGGTTTGGACGGCATGCTTAACTGCCAAAGACGGAGAGACGGCTGGTTCGGGAGTATGGGGCGAGGACTCATCCGGATCTTGCGAGGCGAGTAGTTCGACAAGGCCTAAGTCATTGACGTTAAATGGTCGCAGAGAACGACCATTGCCTGAGCGCTGTAGAGCTAAAGGCCTAGTTGGTTCCTCAGTTTTGACGGCTCATTCTTGTTCCCGAAAGGTTACTGGGGCAGTATGCCGTCCGTATTCCGGAGAGAATGTACCGGGAGGCTTATAAAGCGCGTAAGGTAACTTAGCGGGATCTTGGGCAGCGAGTTCCTGCGAGATAGTGGACCATTCGGTGTCGGGAGTTCTTTCGGGGTCACAAATAGGTAACTTGTTTTGTTGCGGAGGTCCGGATGAACCTTGAGTCGGGGCTCGAATGGTCAATTGTTCTACTGCAGCGCGGTGTATGTCTGCCTGAGCTTGGGTGTACTCTAAATTAGGTTCCCCGATTTCTACACTATTTGTGTCAGATGCGCCATCCATTTTCTGACGCAGTCTGTCGACTGCGTCTGGATCAGTAGTCTGCAATTCTCTAACGAAATATTTGTCGGCGAGCATGGTTTCTCCTGGTTCCTGTAGTGCAGCCTCGATATATGCGGGAGGCACGGCCTTCAGTAAATCGGCCATGTCAGGAAAACTGCTTAGTGGTCTGTAACATGGTTTGGTGCGATTTATATGGACTACATGGTCGGAGGCATTGGGCTGTCCTGGGAGCTTGACACAGATGCACAGTAGCATTATCTTGGTGATTTGGTACGGTCCACACCATCTGCGTTCCAGTTTGCGTGAAAGATCTGGTGTTGTGTAGTATCGGTAGACCCATACATGATCGTTAACTCGGTAATCTGGGACCTTAATTTTGCGATTGTAATAGCGTTTCCTATATGTAGCCCGCGTGAATCCTAGCGTAAAGTAATTGTATTCGTCGAGCGGGGTTGTACAGTAGACTAAGGCCCAACGATGGTTCAGGGGTTGTCTTAGCTTCTATGGCAAATGTGAAATATCCGAAGCAACCAATCTCCACCCAAGATTTTATTGCACTTCTGACATGCAATGAACATATAGACACATAAAAAAATATACATACGTTCACAATAGTATAGCAATAGCACCGATTGATAATACACACAAATGTTGCACCACTTTGATCACCGATTGTAATGAACTGAATTGCCTAAGCTTAGCGCGCGTGAGCTTAAATAAAGTTTTATCCCGGACCAGAAACCTGGGAATTTCTCTAAAGCGAGGTTTACACAGTTAAGAATTAGAAATTCTTGGAATTGAGAAATCCGCTCCCAAACTTAAACGAAAATTTGCGCGTTAGAGAATATCTTTTTATGAAATTCTCGGAATCCCTAACTCAAAACAATTTTCGTGAAAATCCAGCAGAAATACACTTACATTTCCGCTAATGTAAGTGTAATAGTTAAGGCACCCAGTGGCTACACTCAAATGCGATAGGTACCTAAACTATAGGCACACAAATTTTACAATTTTATATTATTTTAAACTCTCCCAAAGTTATAGTTTCAAGAATTTATGAAATTATTATGGCCAGAAATTACCGAGGGGATGAGGTCCGTAATTCCTTAACGGGTGGGCCAAATTACGCCAAATTTGGTATGTATGATGTAGAACGTGCCCTATGACAATTGGCATCAAAATCCGCATATGCCCAAATTATCCCCCCTGTCCACTTTAACACGATTTATATAGTTCTTAAAAGTTTTATTTTAATGTGGTGAGAAAATTTGATCTCAAAACTATTGCAAATTCAAGCAATTACACATATCACACACAATTTACACATAATGAACCAAACAACCGATTACACACATTTTCATCACCTATACAGAATTACACGCATTGTATACGACTCGCACGTATTACATACAACAAACAATTTCACAGGTGTGAAAACTCATACACGAATTATACAGGCGTTAACACACGAAATGTATATAAGCAGTAAACAAAATACGCGTCACATACACATTACACACATGACAAACAGATGACGCAAGATATATATATTTTCCCACCAGAATGGTTCCCAAGGTAGTTCATCACGTATAGCAGTTACTAAGCATGGGACAAGGCAATATCGAGACAGTAAAAGAGAAATGCTCTCATGTGAAGCGAAGTTAAGGGCTTCGGCCCGTTGTGTTTGGGGTTCACGACTTAATACGTCCCCCAGCTTCACATGAGACAATTTGTTCCCGGGGCCCGTTACATATATTCCTTAGCAGACTGCATGGAGCGATAGGCTCTATCTCTGATCGTGGCTAACCACCGTTGTACATTTGCACGGTAAGCCTCTGCTCCGTGGTAGCGTCCCCAATCAATTTGTGTTGCAATTCCACCTGGTACTCGGGGTTGGAATCCGTGCATAAGCATGAAGGGTGGGTAGTGCGTGGAAGCGTGGACTGCTGAGTGGTAGGACATAATGCAGTAGAGTAGGACTTCGTCCCACGTGGTGTGGTCGCTTTCGGGTAAAGCTACCCTTAGGAGAAACAGCAAGGTGCGATTGAAGCGCTCGATCTCCCCATTTGCTTTCGGGTTGTAGCTCAAAGTTTCCCTTTTGAATGTGTGCAACCTAGCACACAAGGCTTAATTTTAGACCGAGCGAGTTGCTTGTTTAGTATTTAGGCCTTATTAAATTTAATGAATTCTATTCTAGAACAAAATCTATTTACACGCACGTCTCGAACCAGTGACAACCATTTCTTGAGAATATTGCAGATTGCCGTTTTAAAACCAAATGAAATCCGTGAACCAGATAATATTGGAAATCATGAAGGCGCTGAACAAAGTTAATTTTTTGCATGGTGCCTGTTTTATTTTGCTTTTTAATTTGTTCACGATGTGTTTGTGGTTCATTGAATACTTCCTTTAGAATTTTCCACGACTGAAATAGATTTTCGTTCAGTTTCAAAACTTCAAGACTGTTCATTTTAAGCCTCATCTCTGTTTATTACGTGTACAGTTACGAACAGAAATAAAAACAAATTATTCTTATCGTAAATTTCGCGAGAACTAGTTAAATAGCAGTGAATTTTTTAAGACAGGTTCGCGAAAAATTTGCTTTTATTTCTTTAGTAAACAGCACTACTGTGGTAGAGGAAAGGTTCAACTGATTATCCTGAACTTGGTATTTTTGCTCGGCGTTTTTTACAGGTTTTAATAGACTACTAAAATTTTGAAGTATGTACTGTTGCCAGGATCAGGCAAATTGAGTAGCTTGATATTTATGACATGATCCGCTCATTCATGTATATGAATTACAATACTTGCCAGAAATGAGTTTTGTTCGCTCGAAGTTCGTCTAATGTTCTTCGCAAACCTATAAATTTAGTGCGTTTCACTATTATTCAATAAGTTCTTGAAATTTTTCACACAAGAACTATTACAGAAAACAAAAGCAAAAGCGACAAGGCTCAACTGCAATGTACAGTCCTCGCCACAAATGACGCTCATATTTTGAACGAACATCGACCAAAAATCGAACTCAATTTACGTATCCACGAACAGGTGTCTCACAAATTTTAAAAAACGAGCGCCTAAAGTTACGAACAATTTTGAACAATGTCGAATACCTGTTGTCGAGCAAAATTAAAATTTTTATTTTAAAATGCCGAACGAATATGGAATGAACAGCACTCATTTCTGCCAAGTACTGTACATATTAACGCTACAACAATTGCCTACGCTGAGCTGCGCAAGGAAATCCAACCTTCGAGTCAATTGCCTTGGTATGTCCTTTTAATCTTATACATAATGTTTAGATTTTATCTGTTTATAATGAAACGAGCTTCTCTGAACGTATTACATTTAAGGTTCGTCAGCGGCTGCAATGCCTAATCCACAATCGACCGATTCGGGCAAAGGTGGATCAAGGAATAGCCCGTTATCTGCCGGTGGGGGCGCTAGACATGGCGTCGGTTATCGCCAGCATCAGCATCATACTTCATATGTTCAACAACAAACATCATTGAGCTCAGCCACAAATTCGGTTGGGTCGTTCGTAGTTACTGTTGGCAAAGGATATCGAAGTCTGATTCAGCGCTACTTGGAAAACTATCGTGAAGATTTTGCAGTACTCGATTCACGAAACAAAGATTTTTTCGCAATCGTATGGCGAACCGATGATTGGTCAGGAGTTTGACAATTTAATAGCTATGTTATGATTAAATTAAATATCAAAAAGCTTGCATAATTCAGTTATGTGTATTACGTTATTATTATTAGTGTAGTGGTCATAGTGCATAGTAATATAAACACCACTAATGTGTTTGTGCAGGGAGTTTATAAAATGGATCTAAAATTTTAAATCCTGCGTAAACAGATTTATATATCAGGACATATGTGCCGAAGCCGAGGTGCAGGGGGCCTACACGCTGAGGCGTCCGCGCTCCCGCCACGTACCCCCACCCCGAAGCCCTGATTGACCGCATGAGGGTATCCTCGGAGTATTTTAGGAAAAATTGGGTGAACATGGGGAAAATGATGGTAAAATCGGAATGGTTCGTCGACAGGGCGGGGGACGTGGTCAACTTTTGTCAGCAACCCACTGGTGGACGTTTCCCCTGATGGCCTCTACCCCCTCCAAACACCACTCCCTCACCGCCGACCCTGGCTACTCTCCTCATGCGGCCTTGTACCGTCAGCATGATACCAGGTATTGAAAACTTCATTACTTTCAAATTCATACATTCTAGTGAAATTTTTATTGCACAGTTTACATATGTCTGAATGCATATCGCAATCAGCATGGAACTAAATTTTACCGCGGTAATAAATAAACGACTATAATTGAGGTTAATTATCTGTTACCATCTTTTTTGGCCAACGCTGTGCAAGAACTAAGTCTTCCTACAACAGTAACGTTTCCCTCTGTTAATTTTGCTTGCTTATGAGCAACAAATGAGTTCTGTTGAGGAAATTGTAGGAATGTGTAAAGTCTAGCATATTATACAAGACAATATACTAATGAATTACCAATTCGATTCCTGTTTTCTAGCGTTCATAGATGTGTATTTTTGGGGCAAAATTAACCGTAGAACTGTACTTTTGCTCGTGCATAATATTCGCCCGCGTTATAAGAAACCAAGCATCAGCTCTGAAATAGCTCAGTGGTTGCGTACGCAACTTTCATCCGCATAATGTCATGCAATAAGCATAATTATGCTTAAAATTAAGCATAATTACTCTATATTTTATGCATAACCCTATGTTAAATATGTTAAGCATAAGCATGTTCTGTGTAAAAAATTGTCAAAGACGACTAAGCAAGTATATACTTAGTGCTTTTGCAGTATATATGAGATGTCCTACGCGGCGTTATG
Source organism: Trileptium ribeirensis (assembly GCA_030248225.1). NCBI lineage: Eukaryota > Metazoa > Nematoda > Enoplea > Enoplida > Thoracostomopsidae > Trileptium > Trileptium ribeirensis. The sequence continues at coordinate 2,632 of JASANE010002284.1, read as the reverse complement.
TATAGTTTAGGATTCCATGTTGTAACCTAATACCTCGTTCACATCTTACTCGCCTCAACTACTACGGCAGACCTAAATTGTGTTCGCTGATAAGCCTCAAGCACACCACGACATTTCACAATTGCATGAGATATTACAATTTGAACTATAAATGTTTCTTGCTGTCATGGCTCGGTTTGACGCGCTTGGTGTTTGTTAATTTATCCTCCGCTTTATATTTGCGTGATTACTGTGATATTTTGCCTGTTCAGTACAGCTTTTGTTTGCAATAACTGCTGATATAATCGTTAAAACACAATCACTGTGTACTATTCTGAGCGATATAGAATTCAACGTTCGCACGATTAGGCACAAACGGGCATACACTATTTTTGTACAAGAAAAGACCAAATCAGTGCAACCGTTTGCACAAACGACTACCGGAATATGTAAGCGAAATATGTTTATAATTGAGACTTTTGATATATGCTATTCGTTTGGAAAGTAATTGTATCTTATCGAGATGTGTATTCTTTGGAAATCAAAAAATGATTTAAAACCAAAAGATCAGAAAATGTCGGTAGCCTGATTTATTGCACTATTATTCGAAGAAAAGTTGGCAACTTGTCCTAACAGTTACTGCTATAGCACGGTCATATAGGATTAACAATTTAGCCTCCAGTTCGACAGCATGCAGCTACGGTTGCATTTGTGTAACTGGTGCAGCTTCACAGAATCTAAAAAGTTAGTTTTGTTTCTAGCAGCCATGTTCAAGAAACTAAAATCTCTATTGGATAGTTTCTTTTTTAATTTCTTTCAACCTTGCAAATAATGACTCCTACAGACTTAACTTTAATGATTCCTGCCTTGTGTGAGATTAAAAGCTCTAAGAGATAGCTGTATGATAATTTCTTTTGTTTAAAAATAACTGATAAAGACAATCTCTCACTAGCTAATGGTTAGAGATTAAAATTTTTTGCAGTTAAGCATATAGTAGAGGTTCCCAATGTGCGTCAGAAAAATGCAGAAAAAAAGTAAAATTTAAATTCGTTATATTTAAAAGCAAATATCTTGAAAAATACTAAACAGGTATTAACCAAAAAACATGAAGCACTTACGACATATGTTTAGGGTTGATTCGCATTTTTATGCCAAACTACATTCACTAGTTCATTTATGTCGGCAGCTAGACTATAAGCAATCTACGTTAAGCATACTTTAGGGACGTCTCTTAATTTGCGTCATACATACCATAAAATGTGCTCCAATGAGTTCCGAATATACGTCACCTCAATCCCTAAAGACTTCTACAAACGCGAAACATTCTTTCATATAATCATATGCATGCTAGAGATGAAACCGGGTCACTATAACGTGACCTGGTAAGGCATGTGACCCGGTTAGCGTCAGACCCTACGATCCGAACAGAGCTAGCACGATCAGGTATACATCAACTTACAAACGCACAACTGTGAGAATGTGCTCTTTGTGGAATGTCTTCTTTTCATATATTAATATATTAGTTTTGCACTTCGATAGATTTGAATTTTGCGCTTTGTTGTGGACACTCAGCCGACAGGTTATCGTTGCCCAGGCTGCACGACGAGGACGTGGTCCACAAAGCAGCCCACCTTCTTTTCCCAATCCACCACCCGACCAGGATTATTTGGCGTTTTATTCAATAAGCTTGTCCTTTATTGTTTTGTATGACGGTTTATCTACTTGTGAAACATAGAATGTGCCTTCTACACCGCCGCCAAAAGCAGCTGCCATTGCAAAGTCATCTGGATCCTGCAACGTAGCCTTTATATTTGCTACGGGTTGTTCGTAAAATATTTGCCGATCTGCCGGATTGTCACAGAATAAGAAATCACGGAGTGTAGGGAGTGTGTGAACTGAATCTCTAGGGAGGCAATTAACCTAAATACGCCCTTGGTTTACTGTCTACCGTATTGCATATTGCAGCACTAAAATAAAAGCAAACGGTAACAGGACACTGCACAATCAGTAGTAAAGCAGCAACAGCAAGCAGCGTTCGTATCGACATTTGGTATGCTGTTTGTATGTTTACTTGCGCAATCTCGGCTACCGGGTCAGGGGTGTGACCCGGTCAGAAAAGTGACCCGAACTGACCCGGTGACCCGGTTTCATCTCTGATGCATACCATAGCTTTAACACATAAATTTTAGACAGTTTTACACAAACAACAACAAATCAAGCAGTCTTAACTTCTGCCCCGTTCTCTGTTTGCAAAAGTCGCCCTCTTAGGGCTGCCGTGTCACCATCAAAGAAAAACGGAATAACGCGAAAATATTCAAAATATAGCGCATAGGTACATACAAAAGACTAATGAACAACACCGGAGTAGTCAACAAAAATAAAATATAATAGTGGTATTTATAACAAATCATGCTATATCGCTAATATACTATAATAATTGCTAATATGTAATAACCGGTGACGCAGCTGCATGGCGCAACTTCCTAACACCATGCCCATACGACCCCGGCTATCGTAACCTCAAGGGTGGACCGTGAATACTAAATTTTGAACCTATTCTTGGTCAGACCCAAGAAGCTACGGAGCTTAGCAGGCCGCAGGCGCGCTTCACGGGGTGTGTTCGGACCCCGCCCGAAGGGTTGCGCACGTGTCT
>JASANE010002282.1:0-18668 GCA_030248225.1 Trileptium ribeirensis | reverse complement strand
ATGTTACCGGAACCGGTTGTTAAGGTAAGAGGAGAAGTAAGATTGAATCGCAATGATGCTATGACTATAAAAGCTTTACGGAGAGAGATCTCTTTGGATGATGTGCATCAGAATGGGTGTAATATATGCATTTGGAAACTGCGCTCTTATATTTCAGGTGTAGGGCCTCTGCGAAAGACATGCTTTTCAGAAAAAGCCGGTGGTGTTATGGGATTCTTCGGCGGGCACAAGATACTGTCATATCACTATTTAGTTAACTTGGAAACTGACGGTAAGCAATTTAGTTGTACTGAACAATACTATTTATGGCGTCCATGTTGTTTCGCTGAGGATTTTGAGGCATCCGAGGCGGTGAGTGTTGAGTCAAATCCTTGGAAACAAAAGTCTACACTAAAGTTTTCATGCGCTGTTTATAATAATAAATATGTGTGGTTAAAGACAGGTCTGGCTTTTACGATAATGTTTCGAGCAAATATGATAAAATTTCGGAGCTCGTGTATCTTACTTAAATTTCTACTAGATACGGGCCACCAATATTTAGTTTTTGCAATTTCTGTGTTTATACTGGAAAAAGTATTTTGAAGGATAAAAGTTTAAACAACATCCCTCTTATTCTAGGTAAACTCTTCGGGAAAATCCAGGTTGAAATACTGTGTCATACTGGATTTAACATAAGCATTTTAAAGTTTCAGACGGCTTCACGGTTAGAAAATTTTAGGTCTACTTGCACGCCTGGTAATGGAAAACAGGTGGCAAAGACGGGGAGTGGTCAAGGCTTGGACCTCATTGGTACATTGGATACAAAGGTACAAATTGATTCCGAGCGGTATGTTCAGTCTGTGTACTTATGTAATGACATTCCTTATGACATAATCTTGGGAATAGGTTTCACGATGAAATGCAACTGCATATTAGAAGTGGCCCATGGAGATTGTCTTTTGGGACACCAAACTATTAAAATGTGGAAATTCAAATCCAGCGAATGGAAGCGCGTAGCAAATGTTAATGGCGAAAGTTTCCGAAATATCACCGAAAATAATCTTAGCTTATGCACGGTGACACCAAAATCAAATAACGAAGATAATATCATAATCCCCAATTTATCCTTAGAGGATTCTAATTTAACCGAGAATCAAAAAGAGAAAATGTCTCAATTTTTAAATTCTTGGAGTGACGTATTCTCTTTTTTCCGATTATGATCTGAGTGGACTAAAATTTGTTAAACAATCTATTAATTGTGGGAATAGCACGCCAATATATCAGAGACCCTATCGAATTCCACAGGCGGCTAAGGAAGATGTAAAAATACAACTAGAGAACATGGAAAAATACAACATAATTAGACACTCGGCGTCTGCTTGGGCTTTTCCTGCTGTTATAGTTCGTAAAAAGAACGGTTCAAACATTCTGTGTTGACTATAAGAAATTAAATGTCGTGACTAAATCTGATGTGTTTCCCATTCCGCTAATCGAGGATTGCCTAGACTGACTCGGCGGCGCTAAGTATTTCTCCAGTTTGGACCTGACTAGCGGATACTGGCAAATGGAGTTAGAAGAAAACGATAAGGAAAAGACTGCTTGTATTACCGATAGTGGTTTGTTTCAGTTTAACCCTTTCATGCCGGAATTAATTTGTGTATCGTGCAATGTTTGACGAAATCAAGCCTCCTCCGGGAATCGAAGTCCGAACGTACGGGTGAAACTTGTGTACGCAAACCACTGAGCTATCTGGGAGCTGTTGCTCCGTTCCTTAAGGAAGCTTACAACGTGAACGAATAACAACGCACGTTCATACGACAAACTCAGTAAACGCAACGACTCGCAATATGCGTTAGGTGCATTTGGACCTAGCCGGCATGAAAGGATTAACATAATGCCATTTGACTGAAATGTGCTCCTAGTTCTTTTATGGGAGCTATGAAGTTTTTACTCGCCGGACTTGAGGATAAAGTTTTAGCCTACATCGACGACATATTAATATTTTCCCCAACTTTTGACCAGCATATTCAAAACTTATCGGACGTGTTTGGAAGACTTCAAGAAGACAATATGAAACTTAAACCAAAAAGTTTAGCTTCGGTTGGAGTAAAGTTAAGTTTTTAGGACATTTTGTGGCTGGACATAGAATTGAACCTGATCCGGATAAGATTAAAGCTCTTAAAGAGTACCCCGTGCCCAAAACTGTGAAACAAGTAAGAGGTTTCCGGGACTAGCGTCGTACTATCGGAAATTTATTGAAAATTACGCTTCTAGGGCTTCTGCATTAAACAAACTTTTGAAGAAGAATACATTATTGCTTGGACCCCTGAGTGTCAAAATGCTTTCGACGATTTAAAAAGTGAACATTATCATAGGCCCAATTTTAAAAGGCCCCGATTAAAAAAATTATTCTAATAACAGATGCCTGTTACGAAGGTCTTGGGGTAGTATTATCTCAAAATTACGATGGATTGGAACACGTCGTAGCCTATGCTTCTAGGACAGCCGCCCCTGCTGCGAAAAATTATGCGATTACTGAAAAAGAAGGCTTGGCAGTAATCTGGGCTGTCAAGTATTTTCGACATTACCTGTTCAGCAGAAAGTTTAAAGTGGTGACAGATCCCTCCGCCTTAAAATGGTTAATGAATTTCTCAGAGACAAATGGCAGACTCCTGAGATGGTCATTACTCTTGTCAGACTTCGATTTTGTGGTACAACATCGCCCTGGTAAGTTTCGCGCCAATAGCTTGCGCTCTCAAGGAGTCCAGTCGTGCTCTACACCGAAACCGACCAAGAGAATGATGATGATGAAAGATTATGTTTTCCTAGAACAGGGGATAATGTAAATTGTGTAAGTCTGCTAATAATTTAAATTTTACAGATGACTTGACTCCTGCGGATCAGTCCAATGGAAGCTTAATGACATGCGAGAATAACATTCGTAACTTACAACGTTTTGACAATCAATTACGGCCAATAATGGGATGGTTGGAAAGCCGAATCGCAGGCGGTGAAAGTAGTAAGAAGAGCGATGAACACAGCTATGAAAACTACGTGATTATTAAAGGGCGGCTACACCATATATGGAACAAAAAAAGACCTAACCGCAGACCCAAGGTTTGCTACCAAGTAGTGGTTCTACAAGTACTATGCTCCGAAATTATGGAATCATTTCACGACGATTTACTTGGTGGGGCACACATGGGGTTTGATGGAACCTTCGCAAAAATTCCGGAACGCTTTTATTGGGATTCAATGTATAATGATATCAAAAACTGGTGTTACTTATGTGTATTTTGCGCTACGAAAAAGGGTCACGATAAAAATATTAAGGTTCCCCTCGAATCAATACCAATTTCCTCAAAACCTTTCGATATACTGCCCGTTGATTGTGTAAGTCCCCTAAAGAAACTGAACGAGTGAGTAAACATATAGTTGTATTTGCCGAATATAAGTGGGCTGGCGCATTTGCAGTCCCTGATATAACCAGTGAAGCTATTGCTAGGCTAGTGGTGGAAGAAATTATGTGTCGGTTTGGAGCTGTAATAGGTCACAGCACATTTAGCAGAAGAAACTTTTAATTACTATTTTTATTTATAATTTTAGTGCATATGTGCACTGAATCGTTAAGCTGAACACATGCCATGATGAAAGTTTCTGTTGGATCGATGATCCTGGGCATGGGTAAACTGGAGCTTTTACGTTGGGTGACTATGTGACAAGTACTGATGCGGAGGATATAGAATAAATATAAAAAACACAAAATTGCTTACAAATTTGCGCCACGCACATGTTTTGCAGACGTGCTAATATATATTGTTAGATAAACTTAGTTATAACAATGTGTCCTTATGTGGGTTTATAGAAAATGGAACTGTTGGCCTGTAAATAGCTGATATACGTTTTTGACCAAATTGCGAAAACTGAGTTCTTACTATACACATTTTGGTGATTGTACAGTCATGAAGAGATCCAAAATACGGGATTGGAAAAAATAATTTTTAATTAATTCGATTGCAGCTTTTTAACTAATCTTTCCTGCACGTGTCTGTTATTGTTTTTCCTCTTCGTAAATCTTTCACCAATGTTTTTGCAGCCTTGTTTTGTCTCGCCAATGATAACTATTTAACTTTTCCGGGATAAAGCAAAACCAGTCTGATTAGGCTTTACTTAAAAACGCGTAAAACCTTTCGACTTCAAGGTTATTTTTGTATTAGCTTTAGAAATAGTATAAAAGATTAAATTAGGGATCTTCGCACCATCATAGGTTTCCGATTCTTGAGCATTTTTGGGCTGATTTGCATCTGCAAGGTCACTAACTATCTCCCGTATGTGCAGAACTGTGAATTTTTGTTTTTTATTTTAGCTCTCGCATAATTTTTCTTATAAATTATTTGCGGCTTTAGCCTGTTGTGACTACGGTTTACATAATTCCTGTTCTTCACTTGAACAAAAGCCGCACTTTGCAATCTCCTTGCATATAATATTTGATATTTCTACTTTTATCGGTGCATCTTTTGATGTGTTATTTAGTGTGGTATTGAATTTGTGTGTCATTACGAAACAATATATTTTGTTCAATTACAAATCCACATGTCGCCTGGTGCTAAGAATAGATGCTGTAAAAAACTTATAAAATAATTTTTATTGGTTGTTTTTTATCCAATGTTATAATTCGGCGGTGGTACCTCACCTTTGAATATGCCAACGGCTATAGCGTCGAAACGTGTTTCTGAATGTTCTAAGGGTTGCAAATAGAAATCGCAATGGATTCAGTATTTGCGTTTTTTCTCCAGTGCCGGAGCATTCATGTCTTCACTGTTTTAGCAGATCATTGCATTACCTTAAGGGCCCTATCCGATCGATGTTTCAGCTCGATGTCTCCTAACCTATTGTATCTTTTAATTTATAGGGCAATCAATCCACAAATTTTGTAACAGTGCATTTTGTTGCCATAGGACTTCAAGCAAAGGCGGCGCAGTATTGTCGTGCTGGAGCTTTTGGCTTGTCCAAGATATCACGATTATATATGTGCAGGTGCAGACTACTGCTTCAATGCGAGAACAGGTAGATAGAAAATATAACAATTGGCACTTTCGAACTAGATATCTTACGAAACTGCAAAACTTTGTGAATAGAAAGTCACTACCTATGACGTTAAGTCAAACCTGTTTCTCTTGAGGTGTTAGACTCAATTTTGCAATTTCGCACAGCGCGTTTGTCATGTTTGAAGAATGATTCTCCAGGAGAGGGGACTGTATTCATAGCTTAGGACAGTGTATGCATATCATGTTCGGGTAAGCCTGATGTAAATTTGACGTTAGGGTATTATGTTCTGTATTGGAAATATTAATTGGCGGTAGATAATTGTGCATATACAATTGATTTTGACATTAAATGAAGTTTAACCTGTAATAGATATGCTATATCCTAGTGTAACCGGTGCGCGAGAGAGAGGTTGAAATTAGAATAAAGTATTCAGATCTTCTAGAACAGGTCAATTTGTATTCATTTTACTTCATTGTAACTTCTAAGTGAGTACGCTTGCACATCAAGATAAACCGCTCATGCTTCATTTTCTACATGTGGACCATATTAAAACGCACTTACCTTTTTACGGGAATGTATTATATGTTCCTGCTAGGATTTATATGTTGACACTTAAGCTTCAACCACTAATGAGCATTCTACAGTTCTGACTGATGGTATTCGCTTTCACATAATAAAAGATACCGTACGCTAACGTGATGGCACAATACAGGGTACGCTTTGTTACGTTTAATCCTGCAGGCTCAACACCACAGTGCTAAAATTAAGATTGCCTTATTTGCAAATGCCGGCGTGGTACCGTGATACAAACAATGAAATTTTTCTTAACCAATTTGCAACTTGAGTTAATAAGTGTTTCGTTTAGGTTTTGACAATTTGTTGCCACAGCGGCGGTTTGAACCTGGATCGTTTAGGTGCTAGCCTGGTGCATTACCATCTAATGCTATCTGTGAATCAATGTTTAGTTCCTTCATAGACCTCGAAACACGAAATAATATCGGACTCGCAAACCCGCAACCAGCGGTTGTTACCATACTAGGTGGCGGTTCTTAATAATTACTGTATTTAGAGGTGTTCCGTATACGAGCGCTGCATACATATTGGGTCCATGATCAAAAAAACATACTGGAATGTTCTTATGCGTTAAAACCTGGTTCTGTGTGAAATGTTGGGCTTTTAAAAGTTACAGTAAGATTGGATTAGGCTTCTGCGCTCAAAAACAAATCACATATTCGTGCAACATATTTCAAATTTTGTGGGTGCATTAATACAATTTAATTGAATTTGCAGATACACAGCAAATTGTGTGGCTGTACTTCCCGGATTTTATTGAAGGTATCCTTATGGAACCACAAAGTTTTTCAGCGCCAATGACTTGGTACCTATAAATAACTGACATGTTTTTTGACAAAGATCACTGAAAAGCGTTGCATTCATACGGTAGTGTCAAAATTATCGAAAGTTTTGGCCAAAAATTATTAATTTGCAAAAAAATCTAGTAGCAACATAGAGCTATTCATTATTTCACTTTACGCAGAATACTTAACACATATACAGAAATATGCAGAACACTGTGAAAATGTTAGTGAAGTTGCATGCCTTCGTACTTAAATTGCTATTTTTTTCGATAATGGATGCTAAATTACTTATAGATACACTATAACCAGTACAGCTAGTTATTCACAGACAAATAGATTAGCTTAGAGACAAATTTACTACTGATGATTTGCCATGATCACGTTACAATGTTAATGCCATCTAAGAATTTGTATCGTTTTTTAAATCAGAAAATTAGCTACTTTCGTTGAGAAAGCGCAATGTGTAAGGCATCGGTTATTTCCTGTGGAATACACATTATATATGTAGTTGTCGATGGGAAATATGTGGGTTAACGTATAAGCGTGAGGCCCCCCTCCAATTGAAACGAGCCGAATACTGGATAAACGCCATCGGATGAATGTGGAAACTGACTGTTTTTCTTAAGCCTCTGTTCGCCGGAAACATTTTTTTGCACGTGGACAACAAATTGGTGGCCGGACAGAATTTTAGGGGAATTGAGTTGGAAGTGTGAATATTCACGAACTGAATCCGAAGACTATAAGACTATTTCAACTTTACATCAAATTTGTCTATTAAGACTATTAAGGCGACGTTATGAACTATCTTTATATAAATAAACGTTTAACTAGGTCAATGCTCTTTTTAACAGAAAGCCTTTAGAGTGTGTAAGTAATTTTTTATGTGCTGGATAATTAGTAGGCACGTCTGTAAACTATATTTTAAGTCAGAAGTACCGTGCAGTTCGATTGGCGAAATTTTTGGTCGGTGGTATTTATACTACACCATTCATTATTTTGCGCTTCGTACTTTGCCTATCCCAGTTTCTTGCACTTTCAACACTGTTGGCTGAGTCGATCGAATCGGAATACTTTTATTTTGCAGTACTTGGAGCATCGCAAAACCACTTACAACTGTCCAATGCATTTTTTTAGTTAATCGCAAGATACGTGATAAAATGACAGTGTGTATTCTGATGCAGAGTTTAACTAAACTGACGAAGGTAACCACATGAATGGTGAAAAATTTGAAAGTGTTCGGTATGTTTTTTGTGTATTTCACGTTGCCAAATTCACGGCTATTTCCAAGAAGATTTTTTGTCTGATAATGTAGTAATTACTCATCTTAACCTGATGTTAATACACAATGCTAGATCCAAATATATAAAATTTATATCAATCACAAATTTAATAATTGCGCAGAGAAAACTGTTAATGTCGCAGATCCGCAATACATACCCAATTAACTGTTCTCCTTGTTGGTGCAACCGCTTTCATCGTATCTAGCCACACCAAAGATATATAGAACCAGTCTAGTCTCCAAAGATACGATGTATAAGTATTGGGTTTCAGCCTGACAAACTGTAGTTAATCCTGTGCAGCCTTATTCTTCTTATGTCACAAAAGTATTATCACTTCCTTCCACATTTGTTTTGTTGTTCTTCAGTGCAGATCGTATGCAGTTGTTTAACCTTGCTCAATCTTCATGCACAACAAAATCATATGGAATTCGAACGGAAAATAAATATTAGTCCAAAAATATGTTTCTTCAAAATTTATTTTTTCATAGGTTAACAATGAGTTCTGAGGTTAGCGTAATGTTTAAAATATTAGCTAGCCTGATATCGGGTTTTAGTCGACAAGGGTTATGCTTTTCATTATTAAATATATATCTTCAAATAATTTATTTTTTTATTTGAATTTCGGACCCCGACGATTATTTCAAAGAAAACATGCCGGTGAAATTTGTTTAATGCGTGAACTTAAAAGTGGACATTATAGTTTAGATTATTTTCGCTATAAATTTTAACAATTTAGATTAATTTTGAAACTTAGATCTTTTTATCCTTTCTTTGCAGAAAATTGTGTGTGCGATAAATACAGAATCCATCTTAATATTTATTTTCGGAACAAATTTGATCTGCCTATATTTCCACGGTTGAGCGCTGTAGTGGTTTGTTCAGTCTGGCAATATCTTTTTGCTTAGCGCGACGTATTGGAGATCGTGACAGTCCATTAGCTGTCTATTTGATACACGGTTTCCAAATATTTTTCGTGGTGATTATAGGCGCGAATTAGTAAGTGAAATTTTAAATATATCGAATAAAATAAATGGAGAAAAGTTGCGTTTCCACAAATTGTGTCACAATGATTGCCACCTGATGCCGCAAAACAACGTTTAGCTTACTATGACTATACCTCCATTCAAAAATATCTTATGAAGTGTATTATTTACACAACATGTCTGCATCCTGTACGGATTACATTATGTCGAAAATGTCTTCTAAACTATGTTATGGTTTAAATTGTCGGTTTGTAAAACTTTATCAGTTGTTTTCGTTCTTTCCGCGTTATAGCTTCCATGGATGATTCAGCGCTGGCTACTATCTACATGCTCATGTAGATATTTTCGGGTATAACAAGCTGTAGGCATTTTTTATAGTAGAACATATATACGTAATATATGCTGACATTCAAATATGAGTATGCTTGCGATTATAAGTTCACGGATATACGTGTGTATAGGCGTGGATATGTTTGCATGCATATACTTTTGTTTATGACAGTATATGCAGGTAAATATATATTTGTGTGTACACATGCACATGTGGTTGGTTCTCAAACTCTAATATCGGTTGTAGTTTTGTAACAGGTTTAAAATCCTTGTTTTTTATAAACAGATTTCTCGGGAGTCGTTAAAATTAGACCGCAGACAGTGGCGGAAAACATCAAAAAATCATAAAATTTTATAACTGGCATAGAACTTCAAGAAGGTTTTTCTATCTTAAAATAAGTTTATTAAATGTCAAACCGAACGGTTGGTAGTGATTTAGAAAAATTATTAGGTAAAAATAGGTGTTCTTTAGTAATAGAGCAGTAAACATCAAAAATAAATTTCAAGTATTGTGGTAGTATCTAAAATTAACCGAGAGGTAAGCTTTAGCAAATTAAATCAACCGACATTTCGCACAAATTCTAAGAAAATACCCAGCAATCTGGGTATTTCTAGACAACTCAGTAGGTTTAAAAGATCAAGCCTGGCACTTCTTGGGGCCTCAGTCTCAAAATGCCGATCTACTGATAAGCGTTCACTTTATTCTTACGACCAACCAAGGTCCTGTATAACTTAAACAATTTAGCGAGCGAGCACGTTGGTGCTTCTATACAGCGTTGTTGTCTGAGTTGCACGTATCTGAGAGCACAGTGCTACTTCCTAGTTTGAGTCTATATCCATACTACCGACTGAGATTACATTTTGCCATTTAGAACATCCGCCTACCTTTCTTTCTTCAAGTATACACGCCTTAATTAACGAGTAACCCAACTCATCGTTACAGAGCCCCTTCAAAATTGTTATCTGACCGTGGCTCAAATTTTATGAGTGAATTAATTCGATGGGTATTTACCGATGGTCAGTGTGAGCTGTTAAACAAACCTTTAAATTTAATGCTTTCTCAATATGTTAATACTGCTCACACGGATTGGGATAAGTATCTGAATTTCGTATTATTTGCTAACCGAGCCGCCGTGCACGAATCCACTAAAGAGACTCCGTTCTTCCTACTTTATGGCCGTGATCCCCGTTTTGGTATTCAAATAGGACTAGGATCCTATAATTTGCTTCGAATCTACACATTGGGATGTTATCGAGTAACTTCGTAACTGGTTTTGAAATTGCTTGAAAACTAACTGCTGATAATATTAAAAAGGCCCAATGTAAGCAGCTTGAGTACTATAGCAAAACCGCTTCCTAACATATGCATAAAGTCGGTCAACGAGTATGCTACTACTGCCCCGCTGTTAAGAAAGGAAAAACGCCTAAGTTATGCCACCTGTGGCATTGTCCTTATCGTATAATTGAATTTACTATGTAAACGTCTGCATGTCAAAAAACTAAACCCGATAAAATTGTCCATATAAATTTTTGTAAACCTTGCTTCGGGGATAAAAAACCTACCAATTACTTAGGGGATGGAAATGGCACAGATTTGGATGAGTGTGACTTAAACCTTAGCAATTCAAAGCGCGAAAAAGATGTTATCGAAGAAGATGTGGATGGAGACATCCCAGACCTGGTGAATGGTGAACGCACTACTTCAGACCGACACTCAAAGGAAAACCATGGACCAAAGGAAAGTCAAAGACAATCAACGGATCATAACGCGATACCCTTGGACGACGAAATTTCAACCGACTTTAATAATGGTCAGGAAAACAATCGTGGACTTGGTACAGTTTGGGAAGGTCGCTTATCAAAATTATGAAAAGAGCAATTTAAAGTTTTACATAAGAAAGAGATCTGCATACGGTAAGTGTTTTATGTTTTATTGTTTAATAACTTTTGGCTTTCATAGTATTGAAGCCCTTGGAAAAATCCAACACTCAAAGTCAATCGTTAATGTGAATAAACACTTTTCAGTGGTTTCAAAAAGGAGTGAGTCTTGGATAACGCTCAGGATTTTATAGAATACCATATAGTTATCTCCTTAAAGCTCAGCATACAAGATCCAAAATTATCACCCTCATGTATCAATGTGGGCCATCAAAATATTTCAAAACCTTTAGGTTTCCTTTTAAGACAATTCTGTGACAAGTCCGTAGACATGAATAATAATGATGAATAAAAGAAATAATTTCAACTTATAGCAGGGCTAATAATAAATTGGAAATCCTCAGTAAAAACTTGAAATTTTTGATAAAATCGTACAAGAACCGTCATCGAAATAAAAGGGGCATTTTAAGTGGATTGGCCTGCCTTATAGAGTCTATTTTTGGAGGCTGTGATCTGGGAGCAGGTGATGATGCCTCCAAAGTTAGAAGAGCCCTTAATTCATTAAATACTAGAGTAATCGCAGTATCATTTGAGGTTGTTAGGGTAAAAATCGGTTAATGTCCTTATCCAAGTTAGTGACTAAGGGATTTCAAAATGAGGATAAACGAATTGTTATTTCAATTGAACGGTTAAGCTCGGTGAAGTACAAGAAGGCTTTAGAAATTCGATTAAATCTCTAGGGTTGGCCCTAAACCAATCGGTTTAATTAAGTTATGTGGAATTAAATTTTAATGCGGACCTGATACGGTGGTTATCTAGCATTTTCTTGTGGAATGAACAAATAGGTGGCATCTATAGTAGAGTAAATGCCCTTGGCTATTTTGAAAGGGGTTATATTTCGCCTAGTGTTATACCACCCCTAAGCCTCAGGGAGACGCTCATATCACTTAATAACAAGATATCGGATAGTGGTGCAACCTTAATGTATGGCCCCATTGAAATATACAAGTACTACACCATAAAACTCGTGAAGGCAGTATATTCGGGGACTGAAAGTCTGATTGTGGCTTTAAAAATACCAATTGCTCGTGAAAACATGGAATTTAATTTATGGGGAATTAAGTCTGGTCAAAATGATATGGGAAAGGTACTTACATGCAAGTTAATCCCAAATATGACCTGCTGGGTGTAAACAATGTTGGTTCTCAATTCATACTGATGAAGAGAGAACAGCTCTCTAACTGTATTGGATCAAAATTTTTGCGGAACAATGTTTACCATAATTTCAGAGATTAATAGGGGATGTGAAATCGAGTTATTTATTGAAAAGTCAGGTATCCCAAAAAAACTGTGATGTGGTTATTACGAACAACAGGGACTCGCTGCAAACCTTTGATCTTACAGGTGTTTTTTGGTTTATGTCCGCTATACCTTTGGATTGGCGTTTATTTTGAGATGGACAAGTTATTCGAAAAATTAGATCTCGCTCGCAATCTGTAATTAGGTTGCCATGCGGTTGTGGAATGACATTGGGTGAAATAACACTCCCTGATCGTAAACACGATTATGGTTTCATAGCATATACTAATGAGACTTATACCTCAGAAAATTTTATTTTTGAGCAATTTGACCCCATATTATCTGCGAATCAATCTCGGCCAGCGGTTAACCTGGTCATGCCTCACTTAGTAAACGTCAGAAATTATTTTGAGGAGAGTTTAAGCGAAGATACAGAAAGTATTGTAAATCTGACAAAATTTCGAGAAATTTTGGTTCGAGAAAATAAATGATATGTATCCTCAGATATAGCACTACAGCGTTACGTAGATGGAAACATTTACCAAATTAAAAATTAGAAATCCACGAGCTGGATCTATGTTTTGGAGAAATAATATTATTCAGCCTTTTGTTCTGTCAGTTTTTAGGTCAACCTATGCTGGACCCACAATAGTAATGATCAATCAGGTAAGTCTGAAAAAAACTAACGCTACAAAGCTGAATCTAGCTAAGTTTGCATCACAGAAAGGAGAAACTGATGATATTGGTCTAGAAATGACAAATCTTAGGGGCGGTATCGTAGAAGAACTTAAGGCTATAGATGTCCACTTCGATGTTATGAAAAAGCTTAAGGAGACAAAACCCAAAGAATGTGTGTCATGTATGTAACGTGTATTTGTGCGCAGATCTCTCTCTATTTCTAAATTAGTGTTACCACTTATAATGATTGAAATACATATTCTTTTTAGGGTGATTAGGCTGGTATATATTTTTTTTTTGCTTTTGGTTATACTAAATACGCCCGGTGTATATATTTTGCTTATATTGCAATTGAATATATTTTGTATCATAAATGGTGTATATTTTTTCATCTTTTTAATAGAAAATGGGTTTAGAATGTATGGTAATTGTTTAAAACTATTCCACCTTACGTATCAATTAGTTGTAAAAAAATTTTCTCGCAATGTCAAAAGATTTAGGTTAACTAAAAAATGGTAAATTATTAACTGTGCATTCTTATAAAAAAATTGGTATATCTATATCCTAACTACAATAATATTGTTAGGTAAATAGACAAAAACAGCAAAAAACCACTTAAGGTATATCTAATTTATGTGAATTTTATATAAAGTAATATAATTATATGATCAGTGTAATTTCAGCATAAACCGGTTAAGTTTTCAAAAAGGATCGATATAGGCCATCGCATGAAGTTAGCGTTTGGAATCCGACTTGGGCAAGCCGGTATAGTATGTTATGTGATGAAGTAAGTGTGTTTTATGTTGCTATTTGAAGGAAGACTGATTTATTTAAAAATGGCGAGCTAAATAAAAGGAATATAATCCCTAATTAACTTAAAAACATAAGGCACATCATTTCTATAGGTATTTAGGTCTGACGTGTCAAAACAGCAAATTATGACTATTAACTCTTAAACAAAAATTACATTTTTAATAAAGAAGTTCTTCAGTGAAATTTTATGCAAAAAAATGCTAAACGGTAACCGTTTCCTTAGTTACAGATGTTACCAAAAATTCGAAATATCAAATACTTGTGGGTACTGGTGTTACACGCAGTTGCCTAACCAATATTCAACGTTCAATGTTTGTAAGTTGCTGTTGTAAGTTCAATTAATGTCCGAAAGCCAACCTAATACCTCCGAAGCTTATAAAAAGCAGTTGACATAAAAGTATCTTAATGTATCTAACAGAAAATATTAATCACGTAGTAAACTTTTACAGTATGTGGGAATATGGAATAGACAGAATTTTTTTCTTTCCCTTAAAAAATTGTTATTAACTAATGATTTGATATATCGATAAAACCACGGGTAGTTTTAGAGTAACTAAAGTCTTATATTTTGAGTGTAGTTATGGCCACATCAAAAACCAAAAGAAGAGTTCGTAGAACGATGAAATAGGAAGTTAATTGGCGCACGATGATATTTATTCGATAAAATTTGGTTCCTAGTACTATAGGGGTTGAGTATGTCGTAGTTAAATAAATTAATAAAACATTAATAAATTTAAAGATTTGGAGCATTTTATTAAAGCAATTGAGTGTCAAAATGTAAGGCGGATCCAAATTTTACTAATCATATAGTTACTAAGATACAAAAAAGGATTATCATTGAAACTAAGTTGTGTAACAAAAATGGGATATATAAAAAATCAGTTAAATAGTTTATAAGAGAGTTTTCAAAATTTTTCCTAATTTAAGTTTTAATCTTGCTGGTCCAAGGTGGGTGACTACTCTCATTTTGTTTATCCTAATGCTACTACTGCTTGTTGGGAATCCGATAATAGCGCTTTCAAATTTACTAACGATGTTCTCTAGACACTTGAAAAACAAGTGTCTTCTGCCGCCCGCACTGTGCCAGAAACTCGGAGAACCCCTACACCGTAGGGCGTGTTCCAGCCTGAGTGAGTTTATCTTTGATTGCTCAGTCAGACCAACCCAGCACTGACCAGTAGAGGCAGTACGACAGGGGCTAGGGACAAGGAGGATTGGTCAAGTGGACATGTGGGAGACATTATATTGATTCCGTGTTTTTGTTGGGCCTCAGTAAAAAAATCGTAAACCTTAAAATCGATGTTCTGCTAGCGTGCGCTTTAGATATGTGTTCTTTATACACATTACTGTTTGTCTTCGTCTAGGCTCCGGTTTAGTGGCCATCTAACTGCGTGTATGCAGTGCGTCTTGTTCTCAATAGGGTAAAAATGGATTTTAAAATACCCTGGGATTCTGTCAAACCTACACCTATTTTCGTGAAAACTGAATATGTTGTACTTTATCAACAATTTGTTTGCGAACTGGGCTCCGGTTTAGTGGCCATCCGGTTTCCAGTTCGACTTAATTTGAAGTGTATATGTTTCTCAGGGGTATAATCTCGTGTAAAAATGGTCAAAAAAAGTTTTTATTCTCGTATGAACCCTAAATATGTAGTTTTATACTTCATATTTGTGTATGCATTTTTCGTGTTTTGTGCCTTTGCACTATCATGAGAAATTGTCTATCTCATTTTAAAAACTCATCTCATGAACCCAGCGAAACTCTTTAACAATGCCTAACAAATCATTACAAACCCAACGGTCTTTTTCTGTATATGTGAGCTCCCTAGGTAACTCACAGGGGGAATTTATGTCCATGTGAGTCCTTTTGTTCTTCTTGTGTCTTCCGTTAAAGCAAAAAGAAGGCACTCAGGGAGAATTAATCCTCATGCGTCTGAACCACAAATATAGACATACAGGGCTGCAATGTCCCTGTGTTTCTCGGTATTTTTTATCTTTCCTTCCACGTCAGTTTTTTCACCTTTGCATTACAACAAACTTATCACTTAGTGCCAAATGCTATGTCATTCGATTTGATGGCAAAGTTCTATTTACTCGTAAACACCACTTTAAGGTTTAGTTTTAGGTCATTTGTATTATAACTAGATCACTTGTAATAAATTTTCTTCTGATGCTGAATTAGCAGTATGAAAGCTAAAACATATGGATGTAAATTATATCGCTGTAACAGTTTGACTATATATTTTCGTATGTATTATAGGGAAAAGTTATCGAGTGGAAAGAATTTTTTATTTTATCTAAAAAAGATAAGAACGTAATTTTTATTTTTATATTCATTATTTAATATAAAACGAAATTTAATATAAATTTAATTTTGTAAAAAAATATTCTTGTATTTTCTTTGAAACTAGCCAAAAAGTATTCCTACTCGAAACTGATTTTGTTCATATAACATACTAAGCGCGAAATGCACTTCCTGGCAAAAAGAAATGACAACACAGCGATCTGGAACCATGATATATCTTTATTTATCGTTAGAACAAATATGATACGTAGTTACCCATCAGCCTTTAATGAATGCAAGCAGTATCGGATTTTACTGTAGGTTCTGTTTAAATCAAGCACAATCATGTTTACCGTAAGTTTACAGTTAGGGAACCTGCTGCTAAAGGTACAATATTACTAAATTCTAAACTGGTACCCAGTTCTAACTAAACCATGGTATAATCCTAGCTCGATTGCGTATGAACATAAATTTGTTGTTTTTTTAAAGTTATTGTGCAGCAAATATTTCCAGAATCGTACAGTATATATTCAGGACACCATAAGCCTTCATTGAGGGAGGAGGCATGTGGTATGACGCGGAGTTTAATAGTAGAGAAATTCTGCCGTGGATAAATTGAGCGATTTTTCTAGCGAATGCTACCCGAGTTCCCACGGTTGTATGCGACATCGGTGAGTTCCTTATTCTGTAAATATAACAGGGCCCAACCGGGTTTGTCTTACCCGATATATGCGACATGGAGGTTATACTGGACGGGTATGAACTTAAAAAAGTTTTTTTTCGAACAGTGGCGGAGGTTTAGTATAGGTTTTTAGAAGTTACTAAGAATATTAATTATCCTTCAGTGCAATATCGGCAGAGCCAGAAGGAGGAATACTGTTTGTATTTTTACGTTCATTTTTGGAAATAATTTGGCAAATGATATAAATATCTGTTGGAAGTCTTGTTGAGTTCGAACACAGTCAATCATATTCGTAATGAACATAATTCAGAATTAAGGTATCGTTAACGCATTTTAACTTGTAAATCTTAACGTAATGTAATTTTGTTTAAAAATAAAAAGAAACTTTAAAAGCATAGGTTAGTAAGTACTCATTGGAGAAATACAATCATTACAAATGAAATTTCCAGGCCTCATGCATAATTTGCCGTAAAATTATCATATAAATCCATAATCATAATTCCCACGTAAATGCATTCAAAACTACACGAAATTAAGAACAATGTATCGCAAAGAGATTTTACAACTGCGTACATAAAACTGTTCATAAACTCTAAAACATTGTTCATTCTTAAAACCAGCGCCAGTAATAGTTTTGTTTATTCAATTCGTCTATTCTTTACCACAATGCCACTGACGTCTACATTATTTTTTCGAAGTGTGTGCTACAATGTTTTGTTATGACTAGTGTTGAAAAAGCTGTAATAATCTAAGCATTCAAAAAATTAATACTAACCACTGCAATTTTAAATTGCTGTAGTTGTTAGTTGTGTAAATCGTATATATCATGGCATCAAGGATATACATGGACTTGATTACTATTAATCGTCTGACTGTACTCCCGAATAATATGTTTGTCAAATGTTTAATATAATGTATGGATTGTATAATAATGACATTGAAAGTAACGAGATTTTGTTTAGAAGTGTATTTACGCATTTCAGAAAACACAAAACAACTGAACAAGAACAACAAGTCACTTTCCATTAAAATATAAAAATTGTTATAACATTACAATCCTTTTGAATAAATGTTTGCGTGTTGATAATTCCGAATAGTATAGGCTTCGTTAACATGAATAAAACCATCATAAATATGCTCATTTTAATTATGATATACAATGAAATAAGACCGTTAAAAACAGGGCCTGTTTTGTGGAGTCTCTTGATTATATTTAAACGGATTCTATTCAATGTGCGTTGTACAAAAAAGTCAAACCAAAGTATCACGATTTCACAAAAAGCAATTCGGCTGCTACGTACGATTATGGTGTGTTGGAATGGATGAATTAAATAACACTTAGAGAGTGCTCTTATTTACAACAACAGGACTCCGTCAGCCTGATCGACATAAAACGTATTGCACGCATGATGGACTGTTCGTGTGTGTTCAGTATGTGTCTATTAAAAGCATGATGGTAATATAACGCGCGGCGTAACTGAGCCGCCAGGATGATTTTGTCGTGTCGTTACTGTTTGTTTACGATGTTGCTACTTTGCAAAAAATGTGCTTTAATAATAATGCCGCAAACCACATCATTTCTGTATACCCAAAATGTGTTGTGTTAATGCGATGGACAATCCTGTGTTGAGGAACAACGGTCGGTAACTCAAAGTTCAATAAAAATGTTTTGTGTAGAAATAGATGCCGTAACTACATTGCCATATTATTCCATTCGAACTTGAAAAAAATTATTGAATTTGAGGGCAAATCTTTATTCCGGGAAGGAGGGATAATGTAACTATTTATTCCCTCTCCTTAGTCATGGCTTTTTCTTAATACACCAAGTAGTTACATTTCTAAGCATCTCCACCACATAACGTTTCCAAGTTTTCGCCTATCCTGTAGCTGAGAACCTAAGAGTGGCTGCGTCATCTGTTTTTTGTTCACATGTGTGCGCTGTGTATGTACGTCATAATTTTGATCTTGTATGCTTATTTGTTTGTATGCAGAGCATGAATTTGAATGTGGTTACTGAGTTTATACAGTGTAAGTAGATAGAAAATGGGGGTTTTAC
>JASANE010002281.1:0-12377 GCA_030248225.1 Trileptium ribeirensis | reverse complement strand
GGCAGGAACAGGTCAAAATCTTAACAGCACGCAAATGCATATTTCTGCAGCGTTCAGCATGAAACCACCGCTACACGACAATGAATTGGCTCACAATGATTTCTAGCGCACACGAGTGTATCGGCAAAAAAGTAGCTAAAATATTAACAGCACGCAAATGCATAGTCGCTAGCATTTCAGCATGAAACGACTTGCAAAACTACAATGAATTGGCTACAATGAATTCAGCGACATGAGTGTATCGAGAAAAACAGGACAAAATCTTAACAGCACGCAAATGCACAATTCTGCAGTGTTTCAGCATGAAACGACTGCAACGCTACAATCAATTTTTTACAATGAATTCAGCGCACACGAGTGTATCGGCAAAAACAGGCCAAAATCTTAACAGCACGCAAATGCACAATTCTGCAGTGTTTCAGCATGAAACGATTTGCAACACTACAATGAATTGGCTACAATGAATTCAGTGCACACGAGTGTATCGGCAAAAACAGGCCAAAATCTTAACAGAACGCAAATGCACAATTCTGCAGTGTTTCAGCATGAAACGACTCGGGAGGAAAAAGGGGAATGCAACACTACAATGAATTGGCTACAATGAATTCAGTGCACACGAGTGTATCGGCAAAAACAGGCCAAAATCTTAACAGCACGCAAATGCACAATTCTGCAGTGTTTCAGCATGAAACGACTTGCAACACTACAATGAATTGGCTACAATGAATTCAGCGCACACGAGTGTATCGGCAGGAACAGGTCAAAATCTTAACAGCACGCAAATGCACAATTCTGCAGTGTTTCAGCATGAAACGACTTGCAACACTACAATGAATTGGCTACAATGAATTCAGCGCACACGAGTGTATCGGCAAAAAGAAGCCAAAATCTTAACAGCACGCAAATGCACAAGTCTGCAGTGTTTCAGCATGAAACGACTTGCAAAACTACAATGAATTGGCTACAATGAATTCAGCGCACACGAGTGTATCGACAAAAACAGGCCAAAATCTTAACAGCACGCAAATGCACAATTCTGCAGTGTTTCAGCATGAAACGACTTGCAACGCTACAATGAATTGGCTACAATGAATTCAGCGCACACGTGTGTATCGGCAAAAACAGGCCAAAATCTTAACAGCACGCAAATGCACAATTCTGCAGTGTTTCAGCATGAAACGATTTGCAACACTACAATGAATTGGCTACAATGAATTCAGCGCACACGAGTGTATCGGCAAAAACAGGCCAAAATCTTAACAGCACGCAAATGCACAATTCTGCAGTGTTTCAGCATGAAACGACTTGCAACACTACAATGAATTGGCTACAACGAATTCAGCGCATACGAGTGTATCGGCAAAAAGAGGCCAAAATCTTAACAGCACGCAAATGCACAATTCTGCAGTGTTTCAGCATGAAACGACTTGCAACACTACAATGAATTGGCTACAATGAGTTCAGCGCACGCGAGTGTATCGGCAAAAACAAGCCAAAATCTTAACAGCACGCAAATGCACAATTATGCAGTGTTTCAGCATGAAACGACTTGCAACACTACAATGAATTGGCTACAACGAATTCAGCGCTTACGAGTGTATCGGCAGGAACAGGTCAAAATCTTAACAGCACGCAAATGCACAATTCTGCAGTGTTTCAGCATGAAACGACTTGCAACACTACAATGAATTGACTACAATGAATTCAGCGCATACGAGTGTATCGGCAAAAAGAGGCCAAAATCTTAACAGCACACAAATGCACAAGTCTGCAGTGTTTCAGCATGAAACGACTTGCAACACTACAATGAATTGGCTACAATGAATTCAGCGCACACGAGTGTATCGGCAAAAACAGGCCAAAATCTTAACAGCACGCAAATGCACAATTCTGCAGTGTTTCAGCATGAAACGACTTGCAACACTACAATGAATTGGCTACAATGAATTCAGCGCACACGAGTGTATCGGCAAAAAGAGGCCAAAATTTTAACAGCACGCAAATGCACAAGTCTGCAGTGTTTCAGCATGAAACGACTTGCAACACTACAATGAATTGGCTACAATGAATTCAGCGCACACGAGTGTATCGGCAAAAAGAGGCCAAAATCTTAACAGCACGCAAATGCACAATTCTGCAGTGTTTCAGCATGAAACGACTTGCAACACTACAATGAATTGGCTACAATGAATTCAGCGCACACGAGTGTATCGGCAAAAACAGGCCAAAATCTAAACAGCACGCTAATGCACAATTCTGCAGTGTTCCAGCATGAAACGAATTGTAACACAACAATGAATTGGCTACAACGAATTCAGCGCATACGAGTTTATCGGCAAAAACAGGCCAAAATATTAACAGCTCGCAAATGCACAATTATGCAGTGTTTCAGCATGAAACGACTTGCAACACTACAACGAATTGGCTACAACTAAATAATCTCATACTAGATAATAGTCAAAAAAAGGCAAAAATCTTAACAGCACGCAAATGCACAAGTCTGCAGTGTTTCAGCATGACACGACTTGCAACACTCCAATGATTTTTCTACAACGATATCAGCGCACATGAGTGTATCGGCAGAAAGAGGCCAAACTCTTAACAGCACGCAAATGCACAATTCTGCAGTGTTTCAGCATGAAACGACTTGCAACACTACAATGAATTTGCTACAACGAATTCAGATTATACGAGTGTATCGGCAAAAACAGGCCAAAATCTTAACAGCACACAAATGCACAATTCTGCAGTGTTTCAGCATGAAACGACTTGCAAAACTACAATGAATTGACTACAATGAATTCAGCGCACACGAGTGTATCGGCAGAAACAGGCCAAAATCTTAACAGCACGCAAATGCTCAAGTCTGCAGTGTTTCAGCATGAAACGACTTGCAACACTACAACGAATTGGCTACAACGAATTCAGCGCATACGAGTGTATCGGCAAAAAGAGGCCAAAATCTTAACAGCACGCAAATGCATAAGTCTGCAGTGTTTCACCATGAAACGACTTGCAAAACTACGATGAATTGGCTACAATGAATTCAGCGCACACGAGTGTATCGGCAAAAACAGGCCAAAATCTTAACAGCACGCAAATGCACAATTCTGCAGTGTTCCAGCATGAAACGACTTGCAACACAACAATGAATTGGCTACAATGAGTTCAGCGCACACGAGTGTATCGGCAAAAACAAGCCAAAATATTAACAGCTCGCAAATGCACAATTATGCAGTGTTTCAGCATGAAACGACTTGCAACACTACAACGAATTGGCTACAACGAATTCAGCGCATACGAGTTTATCGGCAAAAACAGGCCAAAATCTTAACAGCACGCAAATGCACAATTCTGCAGTGTTTCAGCATGAAACGACTTGCAACACTACAATGAATTGGCTACAATGAATTCAGCGCACACGAGTGTATGGGCAAAAATAGGCCAAAATCTTAACAGCACGCAAATGCATAATTATGCAGTGTTTCAGAATGAAACAACTTGCAATACTCCGGCAAATTTCAATAACTTTACCATCATTAGCCAAGTTAATAACCGAAGACCAAACGCAGAACCTTTGCTTAGACTCATAGAAAACTTGCTAGCAAGATATAAGTGTCCAAAACTAATTGACGTTTCGGTCCTCTAACCGCAAGGGTTGTATACTAATAAATGTGAGAAAAACTTCGACGTTAATTTTGCTTTATTAAGACACAATAAATACTAAAAACATTTTTGTAGTCAAATCGTTTTAAACAAAATATATTGCAAAACAGAAATTCTTATTCAGACATGGTCGGGTTATATTTAAAATTGCATAAATGTAAAAAAATGCCGGAATATTGTAAAAAGCGTAAAAAGGAGAAAAAATGTATGTCAAATGAAATAATAAAATAAAATTGAAACAGAAAAATAAAAATCCCTGGTATATTTTAGCAGCTCGATGTTTATTATTCAGTTAAAAACGTATAATAGACATTGTTTTGTTGATAAACAATTAGTCTTAATTGTAATACCATTTCACAATAAGTGTCGGGCGTTTGTTGAACTTTTTAAAGTAGTTTACATCACACTTAAATAAAAATTTGCCGATTTTACTTTGGCAAACAATACATACCATTGTAGTCATTCATGAATGAGTGCTATCCGAACTGACCAGTTGTATCGACTAAACTGTCAGTCATTTGCGAGGCAATGACCATTGTTATTAATGGATCCACTTTGTCAGGGATGGATTATATATATTAGCAATAGATTTCGTTTTAGCTATGTTGTATATGCTACGCTAATATGGATTATTGTTGCAATCGGTAAATTTCGGCGTAACGCTGTTGGAAGTAGTTGAACGCGGAGAATGTAATTTTTAAGTAGATAATAAGAGTTAAAAACATATAATTGTTGCTGCTACTTGTATCGCTCGCTAAAGCGGAATGATATACGTCAATATAGTCCAGGAAAAACATTGAGTTGCGGAAAATGTTTTAGACCTATTTCATCATGCGCGCTACTCTTAAATTGAAAATTCTGAAAGCCAGAACTTAGCAGATATATAATAAGTTTATGATGGTGGCAGTTTGTGTTCATGACAGTCTGGTTGTAATGGTGTTATTGAAAAAAAATCCTGCTAATTTTGTAGCTTTTGTCCGGACACATATGTAAAATACTATCCCTGAAAATAACTGAAAAATAAATTGTTATGTTCTCTCAAAAAACATAGTGATAATGATGGTTTGTGAAGACATGTGAAGCTGTTTTTTTCTAGCATAACAATATTGTCATTAGTTAAAAACTGCTAAAGTATAGAATAAATTGCAGCGCTTTTACATCTGATCTAAAAGAAACCATCATCAACAACAAGAAGACATCTCCGAACAAAACCTATCATCATCATCATCATCACACTTTTTGATCTGCCTGCCATGGTCCAGTATTTGGGCTCTTTTTCTCTCCAATCGGGGTATGACCACAAAACCACAACCGCTTCTCGCTTCAGTGGTCTCTTAATGTTTTATTTAAACTCCATGTATAGCAATTGTTGTGCTTGAATTGTGTCGTATGTTTCTTTTGTATCATTCAAGCCATTGTTTGCTAATACACACGATCATTTGCGTAGCTAGCTCTTATCTATCATGTATCTTTCGTCAAACCAGGAATTATAGACGAAATAGCAAAAATTTTTGAACTAAAAAGGAATACAGCAATAATGATTAGTATACAACACTAGCCGATACTTTCAGATTATGACGATATGTAAAAAAGTAGAAATTTTATATTATAATTTAGTCGAAAAAAGACTAAATTTCCAAATAAAATTATTATAAAATTAAAATTATCTATTTTATAATTTTGGTCATCTTTAGTTGTTTTTCAGAAGTAGAAAGGAGACGCTTTCCTATGATCGTTGAGTTCAGCGTCACTACTTTTCAATATGGGTTAGAGAGATAAAACCCTGGATAATAGAAAATATAAATCATCAACTCGAATAATGGATATATCCGTAATTCATAATTGCTTCTTAAACAAATCGTAATATAGTAAAGGGACCAAATCGGCGTCACTAAATGGCGCAATTTTTGCTGAAAAATTTTTATCCTTATTTTTCATTATATTCTATGTAGCCGATAACAAAAACATTTCGCGGATTTTTAAAACAAATCGCGGTATAGTAAATAGGCAAAATTTGCGTCACTAAATGGTATAATGTTTGCTTAAAAATTTTTGTCCTTGTTTTTTTCATTATATTCTATGCTGCCGATAGCAGAAACATGTTTTGGGTTTTTCTCCTTTCATTTGGTTATTCATTCATGTCTTGATAATTCTAGTTGCTCTAGAAAATGTATAAATTAAAATATTTATAAAATTAAAATGTTTCGGCTGGGGGGGGGAGGGGGAAATCAGCAAATGGTCGCACGCCGCTGAAATTGGTACCAATCGACTCAGCTCGACGAGCTGAGTTCAAAAATGCGCCATACGACCATTTTCCGAAAAAATTTTTCATTTTTTTTTGTTTTTACCCAATTAAATGTCTACACCTCTACACCTGTGAAATGTCACCTGAAAATTTTGAAAAATTTTTTTTGCAAAATAGACATGATGCCTAGATCGATCCAGCATACCAGGAGAAACTCAATGGTACCATTCATATCGATATATCTGGCCTCCCTCTGAAGTTATCCGCAAGAACAGTTAGCCACTTCGAAAGTAACCCTTTGGGAATGCTCGATTGATCGATTGATGATTTATTTTCCATTTTTTTTATATTTTACAGCATAATGTTAAGCTGTGGCAGCACGTAGCAGACCTCA
Source organism: Trileptium ribeirensis (assembly GCA_030248225.1). Classification (NCBI taxonomy): domain Eukaryota; kingdom Metazoa; phylum Nematoda; class Enoplea; order Enoplida; family Thoracostomopsidae; genus Trileptium; species Trileptium ribeirensis. The sequence goes on along the minus strand of JASANE010002281.1, from coordinate 6,072 downwards.
AAATACTAGATTTAACATTTCGCCCCTTAATACTACTTCCTGAACCTGATATTCGCAATTTGCCCATGACCTATAACCAAATGGTGCGTAGAACAAGTACATATGAAGATACTATTGTTCTGCTTGCCCAATGGAGACTTACCGCTAACAACCAACAATGTACCTGTGGCGACGCGATGTATTTGGCTGCGTGTAATGACCTCGCGCGCCTTGACAAGTACGAATGGCGCTGTAAAAATTGCCGAGCTAAAATTATCTATCATTTTTTGCCGGTCAACGGATCACAATGGAAACTACACTCGCGATCATTTTCGGCGACATCAACAAATTGCCGTCAAACTTCATTCGCTTGCAAACAGGGGTCGTCACAGATACCATTACGAACTGGTACAACTACTGTAGGGATGTCGCTGTGGCTTAGGACCGCGATCACTGGCAAAACAGCATGTTGGGCGGCCCCGGTATCGACGTAGAAGTTGACGAGTCGAAGTTTTTTCGACAAAAATACAACCGCAGCATGCCACATCGTCAGCATGGTTGGGTGGTGGGCATCATTGAACGACAAACGGGCAAGTGTCTACTTTTCCACGTCCCCTATCGCACCATCAACACAATCATGCCTCTAATATTTCAACATATCAGACCGGGAACCCGCATCATCACCGACAGGTTCCAGACCTACATCCAAGGACTGCGCCGCCTACCTAGCCCCCAGCAATATACTCACGCCACGGTCAACCACCATAACCTACAATTCCTTAATGCCGACAATCCCGACGCATATACGCAAAACATTGATGGTCTCTGGGGAAATTTGAAAACCTTCATTCGGCGACGTCAAGATGTTCTTCATAGCCTATTCCAGCGAACCCTTATTGAATTTCAACGGCGACGACAATTCGCTGAAAATATTGTCGGTGCACTCATTGCCCAAATCGGAAACATGTATGGCGTCTAGAGGTTAGTTCCAATGTCTGTAATACGTTTTCTTATAGAGTTCTAGATTAAGCCTAACAAAATAAGCCTAAGCCTTAGACTAAGCCTAAGCCTTAGACTAAGCCTAAGCTTAAGCCTAAGCCTTAGACTAAGCCTAAGACTAAGCTGCGCTGGCTAACTGCCACGGTTTTGGGTGCACAGTACTGGTGCTTCCTCGCCTGCGTTTGCCGGTGCAGTATTTCCGGAAACCGTAATCTAAGCTTCAAGCTTACCCTAAAACTGAGCCCAGTCTAAACCTAATTTCCAAACATCAAAATATCCATTTTTCGCTTGCATTCCCGATATCGGGAGCCATATCTTCTTCTGACGGATAGTAGTCATCACACCCCATGCATCTCCGTATAGACATTGCATTTTCTATATCATATCCAAGTTTGAGCCGAATCGGTCAATCCAATCCAAAGTTATGTCCAAAAAGGTCAAAAAACCAAAATCCATATTTCTAAAAAATCCGACCCCTGAAATTGGGCCCCCTCCTGAACCCCCTTGAAGAGCTAGAGCCCTGAATCCTTTTTCATTGGAAAGAACAGGAAAAACTGGTCCATGGGGGTTAAGGGGTGACGGTCTTAAGCGCAGCTTTAAGAGAAAAATTTGCCAAAAGAGCCTCTATACCCCAAAAAATACGAATAAAAAGAACAATAATTTAACATCATCAGGAGGTTATACCTAAAAAGGGGCGACTCTGATCTCGAAGAGATCTCTTTTTGGGGTACGAGATGATTGGGGGTCCAGAGACTATGGGGGCATTACTGAAAAAATGGTGGGGCCCTTCTCTGAATTTTCCCCCTCAGCCCAATCAGGGCCAAATATCTAGTAAACACCAAATAGTTTGTATAAAAACACATTGCTTTACACGCTTCATTTGCTCCAATACATATCGTCGGGATGAATCATTCTATATGCCGTAATAGAGAGGTCAACTATCATTAATACGGCAAAAGGCCCAGGGCTGCTTTCAGATCTGAAAGACTAATTGCAACGAAGTAATGAAGCAGAGCTTGACAAACGAGTGTAATATATAATTTTCGAGTAAGATTATAGATTTTTCAATGCCCTCACACCCTCTCCTCCTTCATTATGCTAGTTCAAACGAAAAGCAGTATATGTAGGTACATCGATAATCTAATATTGACCATTATGATACATTACGATAAAAGTGGGTCATCGCCGGGGATGCCCTTACGCCATCTCCCCCTTCCTTGCGCTAGGTCAAACCAAAAACAGTTAATGTCGTTACAGCGATAATCTAATATTGACCGTTATGACACATTACGATAAAACTGGATTACATGTGGGGATTCTCTCACGCCCTCACCCTCTTCCTTATGCTCGTTCAAATCAAAATCAGCATGTATCGCTAGAGCAATATTCTAATATTTACATTTATGATACATTACGATAAAAGTGGGTCATCGCCGAGGATGCTCTCACGCCATCTCCCCCTTCCTTGTGCTAGTTTAAACCAAAAACAGTAAATGTCGTTACAGCGATAATTTAATATTGACAGTTATGACACGTTACGATTTACCCTAAACCAAAATACACAAGGGAGTAACCTTTAATTGTCGTAAAAATGTAATAAATTTAAACCATTTCTATTCGTATTATTTACAGTTTGCGCATGATTGTCAATAATTTCTTATACCAACTTTTTTGATAATTTTAAAATTTTTGTCGGATTGGGAATCATAAAAGTTTGCAAAAAGTTTGTGTGGCTCCAAATTATATCAGTAGTTAAATTTGGTTACCCACAGATCCGTTTTTGAGTTTTTGATTTTAGATACCGTAGTCTGCAGCTGATTATAATATAACTCAGTTTTTAAATACAATATCAATTTTATCGAGCTTTTAGCGATATATGCTTGGCTTTTTGTGTAATATTAAAGTATATATTATATTTTAAGTTATCCGTATAAATAATTCAACATATCATAAAATGTCGATTATAAGGGAGTGTTTACACTACGTCCGATGTGATTCGTTCCGATCCTTGTAACGCAGTATTATCGTATTTGGATCGGATGACGTTTTGTGAAAAAATAAAAACTGAAATCTAAGCTGACGGCGGATCATTTTGTCGTATTGGATCAGATGTTTTATGATCGCAAATGGGATCGGATCAGAGCGTATCAGGCAGGATCGCACCGGACGCATTGTAAACACGGCTTAAAATTGTGCGCAAACTCTCAGTATTTATGCTTCAACCAATGAGATACTCTACCAAAATTGTCTGTCATACCAACAATGATCATAAACTTAAGTTAAAACATAACCGAAAGAGCGTCATTGCAAGCTTGAGTTGTTGTTGTCATTGCAAGTTCATTTCCATTTTATGCTTCATTTATTTTTTGCGTCCAACATGTTGGATTTCTAAATTGTTTGACACATTTGGTAATATTTTAAAATTTTGAAACACAATCATTGCGCTTTCATGTGCGAAAATACAGAAAGTGACATAAAATATATTATTATGATCTCTAGACAGGACTCCACGAAGCAGGTATTTGTTATTGCTTTGTACAGAATCTTTAACCCTCAAGTCAGTTTGATTTGAGCAGTTACATACTGACCTAATTGGGGTTGCCCTGACGAAGCTTTACTAAACTTCTTCGCTCTTTTTTGTTCACCATAATGGTGATCATTTCCTGTTTGTTTTATCTGATGTCTTCTTATTTTTGATATGGTAACGGAGTAATAAAATATTTACCAAGTTGGCTACTTACTTCATCAAGGTTTCGCCGACGAAGCTTTACTAAACTTCTTCGCTCTTTTTTGTTCACCATAATGGTGATCATTTCCTGTTTGTTTTATCTGATATCTTCTTATTTTTGATATGGAAACGGAGTAATAAAATATTTACGTAGTTGGCTACTTACTTCATCGAGGTTTCCCCGACAAAGCTTTACTAAACTTCTTCGCTCTTTTTTGTTCACCAAAATGATGATCATTATTTTTGTTTGTTTTAACTGATATCTTCTTATTTTTGATATGGTAACGGAGTAAAAAATATTTACCTAGTCGGCTACTTACTTCATCGAGGTATCCCCGACGAAGCTTGACTAAACTTCTTCGCTCTTTTTTGTTCACCATAATGGTGATCATTTTCTGTTTGTTTTATCTGATATCTTCTTATTTTTGATATGGTAACGGAGTAATAAAATATTTACCTAGTTGGCTACTTACTTCATCAAGGTTTCGCCGACGAAGCTTTACTAAACTTCTTCGCTCTGTTTTGTTCACCATAATGGTGATCATTTCCTGTTTGTTTTATCTGATATCTTCTTATTTTTGATATGGTAACGGAGTAACAAGATATTTACGTAGTTGGCTACTTACTTCATCGAGGTTTCCCCGACGAAGCTTTACTAAACTTCTTCGCTCTTTTTTGTTCACCAAAATGATGATCATTATTTTTGTTTGTTTTATCTGATATCTTCTTATTTTTGATATGGTAATGGAGTAAAAAAATATTTAGCTAGTCGGCTACTTACTTCAACGAGGTATCCCCGACGAAGCTTGACTAAACTTCTTCGCTCTTTTTTGTTCACCATAATGGTGATCATTTTCTGTTTGTTTTATCTGATATCTTCTTATTTTTGATATGGTAACGGAGTAATAAAATATTTACCTAGTTCGCTACTTACTTCATCGAGGTTTCCTCGACGACGGTTTACTATACTTCTTCGCTCTTTTTTGTTCACCATAATGGTGATCATTTCCTGTTTGTTTTATCTGATATCTTGTTATTTTTGATATGGTAACGGAGTAATAAAATATTTACCTAGTTGGCTACTTACTTCATCGAGGTTTCCCCGACGACGGTTTACTATACTTCTTCGCTCTTTTTTGTTCACCATAATGGTGATCATTTCCTGTTTGTTTTATCTGATATTTTCTTATTTTTGATATGGTAACGGAGTAATAAAATATTTACCTAGTTGGCTACTTACTTCATTGAGGTTTCCCCGACGAAGCTTGACTAAAGTTCTTCGCCTTTGTCTATTCGCAGTAATGGTGATCATCTCCTGATTGTTATGGCTGTCTTCTAATTTTTGCTAAGATGCAGAGCAATAAAATACTTACATAGTTGCCTACTAACATAGTTAGGGTTTATTCGACGAAGCTTGACTAAAATTCTTCGCTTTTGTTTGTTCGCAGTAATGGTGATCATCTCCTGTTTGTTTTGGCTGATGTCTTCTAATTTTTTATAGGACAATCTGAGTAATAAAATCACATACTTAGTGGCCTACTTACTTAGGCAAAGTCGCCGCGACGAAGCTTGACTAAATTTCTTGACTCTTATTTCTTCGCCATAACGGTGATCATCTCCTGTTAGTTTGGTCTGCTGTCTTCTTCCATCTGGCTACCGTCGGTTTCCTGGCCTGCAACTTTTGGCTGTACAAGAAAAATGTGGCTGTATACATTTTCACACTTTTCTTAACTAACCATGTTTACTACATCAAACTGCACACTTGTACTAAATTGTTGTATAATCATAGAACTTGATTTGCATTCATTTCGAAAAAAACTGGAACCACCAGGCACTATAGTAGTTGAAGAAAAATTATGGGACCTTTGTACACTGATTTAGCTTATTTCACAAGGTTCTTGTCTATAAATCGATTATGTTTGGCCACAGATGTAATAATTTTTCGATTAACGCAGAACTTTTTGTATCTAAAATTCAAATCAAGTTTTTACTCTATCGAAACAAAACAAAATATTTGTGTTTATTCATTGCGGCTTAACCTGTTATTTCTCGATTAAAAGCTTACTTTAATACCTAAAGACGTTGGATGATAAAATAACAAGGTTATTTGTTCCGTAGTTTACAAACAGTTTATGACTTCTAACCTTTGATCGGAAAACATCTCTTTGTTATTTTTGGCCAAAACTATCGCCACCCGTTTCGTTAGTCCTCAGGGAATTTCACGTTTATTTTGATGTGGTATTGTATTGTTATGAAGGTTTTTGTTTTCGTGATCGTAAATTGGTAGTCTTCTACAAACTTCTACAACAGAGATTTTCAAGAAGTATTGTATACAAGACGATCGGTTGCATTTGGTTGGAAACTGG
>JASANE010002279.1:0-47411 GCA_030248225.1 Trileptium ribeirensis | reverse complement strand
TGTATGGTCTTCATTAATTACGTACTGCTCCCCGAGGTCAATTTATTTTTAACTTTGAGCACTTTGAACATTTTCAAAAATTTAGCTAATTAACAATTAATTAGTAATTAGCTAATCAACTAAGTTATTAGCATTTTTAACTTCCACGAATAAGTAAATAAGCACCAGATTCACAATCACCACAGCAAGATGTGGTATGCACCAAAATAATAGCTTTACACTAATCATTTGTTTAAATGTGTATCATTTTTGTTTGAAATTGCTAAAAATAGGTTACCACGCTCAACTTAATTAGGTAATTACTAATTAACTAAAGCAAATTTTGGCAAAATCTATATGTCTGCAAATGTCTCCATATTAGGTCCTTCAAACAAAAAAGTTTTTTAAAATCAGTCTAGTAGTTATTGAGGAGTTCCAACGGACGGACAAACGGTGCCGAATTTTCCCCCTCTGACGAATACAAGCTTCGCTCCGGTTAATAATAAAATAAAACAGTTTATAAAGAGTTATTATAAATTTATAATTATATATAGTAAACTTTAATACAATTAGTTTTGGAAAAAATTTAGGATTCCCGGGTATACAAAAAGACCAATAGTGTTTAATTTTCAAAAGATTGGGGCAAATCGTCTGCCAAAAATTTGAAGTATATTCAGCTTGACTTCGACAGCGCAAAGTTAAGGACGATTTTACTGTCGGGCTCTGAGGCTTAGTTAAGCTTAGAGCAGTAGTTTTGCTTGTCTTTCAATTTTTTTATTTATGGATGGTATCGCGCAGGGCGATGGTTAGACGACGGAAGGTGCGGTATGTACCTGTGGTATGGGAAAGGGTGTGTCGAGGAGTCACGAACTAGCCATTGTCTGGAGAAAGCATTAGGTGTAATAGGATACTATTATAGCAATCATCGGCTCATTCCTCTGTTTACCGTCCCGTCCTTTGTAGGAAGCTTACCCGTTGCAAACTTTTCAATATCGCGATATTATTCTGAAATTACTTCGGTTAATGAGTTCGTTAGGGTATAAAATCAACGCGATACTTGCGGAGAATAGTTTTAACATGATTTCCTAAGTTGAGTTAGGAGCTAAATTGAAATTGAGTCAACTCAGGTTGAATATACATTTTTTAGGAAAATGTGTAGATAGATTACGAACCAGCCGTATTACCATTTTGATGTTGAGAATTTTAGTAGCTCTTGCTCACGGTTTATATATACATTTTACCATGTTTATGTCGTAACAGGTTTGCATCCTGAAAATTATCAGAAATTAAACCGAAACTAAATAATTATTTGAGTAATACGAATGCAGTTGATCTTTCAAATGAACCCTGAGGTTTCAGAGAATTCAACCGAGTTCATGAGCCAGCTGTCTCGAAAGTGGGGTGACCCCAACAATAGCTTAAATTGTGCGTAACTCAAAATTCTCTCTAGCAATTTTGCTGAATTGTGCATAGCAATTGGACTTTCAAATAAGACCCAACGACTGAAAGAATTCGACCGGGTTCAGTAGCGCGGTTACCCAAAGGAGGGTCGTCCTTTCCAAAATTTCAATTGACAATCGAGGAAATTTGATGATTTTTAGTTTACAAATGAACAACCGATAGGCCCTTCATTTGAGCCATCGAGCCCGGCAAAGCTTTCATAAAGCTATGGACCCTTCAAAATTATACCAAAAATACACCCAGCGGAGTAAAAGCCGCTCAGGTTTTGTACAAATTTACGCAGTATCACAGACATATAACATTTAATTTCATAGGCATATTTGAGCTTTAGATTCATTTTTGCAGTTATAGATTTTTGTTTCTCCTCGTTGTAAGAGTTTATATTCATCAATGCAGCAATGCTGTATCGCAGAACCTACGCTTTTATAAACCGTTGCTGCAATTTTAGGCTTGCACCACCATTTTAGTAGGCTGTGCTACGGATTTCGTCCGAAACCAATAAACCGATTTTTTTAGAATATAATTAGAGCATATTTTTTAAACAGGCTTCACGATGCAGTGACCGTTGAATCACGTAGTACAAATCCTTTCTGAAGAACAGAGACAGCGAAAATTCGACTAAATTTGTATAAGAGATTGAATTATTTGAGACCTTTCATTTAATGTCTTCTGTTACATTTCTTTTTCGAGGCATCGTCACCCAAAATTATGACCTGCAGTTGAGTATTAGCTAGTTGAAACAATTTCTAGCCGTTGCCCCCAGCCGAAGCCTTAAAATTGATATATGAATTTATGTATTTGTATGATATAGCTATACAATACAGTTGAAGTGGTATATGAGTAGAGAAATTGCTTTAAGTACATTCCTGTTTATTGTTGCTTTTAGGGATTCCCGTTGACACCTGGTTTGTCAACTTAAGAGTGTCTCAACGCTAGAGTTCGGACATATAAAACGTTAAGAATCAGTTAAGTAGGCTAAACATTCCAATTTGGTGGAGCTCGTAGAATTGGCGAAAGGCCCAGGGTGGATCATTACTTCGGTAGTGATCTGCTCGCGAGCTTAACCGTAGCTCTCCTCACTTTCGATTGAGGATTTGTCAAGTAACACTACTCAGCTTAATAATTAGTGCTTATAGGACGAACCACCTCACTGTTTTGTTAAGAGGCGACGCAGCAACGCCGCTGTCCTGGTATTAGGAACTGAACCATAGGGCATAAGTTAAAAATTCATAATAGGTAACCCGTAAATTTCAAGTACCTTTTTATCGTAAAAGTTAGTAGCTCTACTCTGTCACTTGGGACCCACAAAAGAGAAGTAGGAGAAATTGACTTTTTGCTAAATTGTATTCGATATTTTATTCATTACTATTCTTGCTGTACATTGCAAGATGCCCACGTTTTTGCCAGGAATGAAGGAAATGGTTCGATATTTTCATTTTAGCAATTTTCTCTGGACCCAGAACCTCCGTAGCACTGTCCTAAATTAATGCAGATATCTCAGATAAAAGTAAATATTAACTTCCGAACATTTGATAAGCTAGGCATTGTGTACGAAACGTTTGGAAAAATTTCTTAGGAAAATAACACTTTCGCAAAATCTTAAAAGTTAGAAATTTGATTCCAATTCACTTTTACCGGGACCTATGAGACGGGAAATACGATATCCTCGCTGCGTGCCCCTACGGTTCATAGTGGTTCACGAGTGTAACTTTCGAAACGGCTGTGCGCAAGATAATCAAGACAAAATTAACCGAGTTTTGAGCATCAAATATATATGCGCTTTTTATATCTTTGTTGAGCATGGATAGTCTTACCGAACGCAAATTACACGCGCCCTCGCTGACATTACTACCACTTGACGTCAAATTTACCTTACGTAACGGCAAGGCTCATAATCATTTTGCGATTTCATTCCAAGAAAATTTTAAAATTTATATAGCCTTGTTTTGCTTTGACGTGAATAGTTTCCGCAGTGCACTGAGCCGACTAGAGGCTAAAATCTTGCCAGGGGCCGTGAAAAAGAGTTCCCGTTCTGAACTAGGGTATCAAAGTTAGTAGCTCTTTTGCATTCACTAATTTGCTAAATCATTCCATCGCTTAAATTTTATTTCAGGTATGCCTACCGAATGGCGGATTCTGCTACAACAGGCAAACATCTCTAAAGATGAGCAGTCTCAGCATCCGCAAACCGTTCTCGATGTCTTGTCTTACTACACTGATCATACTACCGAGCAGTCGTCAGCAAAATTCCTGCATATGACCTCTCCAACGTCTCATTTAGCGTATCAGCAGCAACATACATTATGGGCACCACCTGGACACTTTGTGCAAAATTATGGAGCTTCACAAGGCTCGACTTTATATCCTGGCTGTCTGATGTGGTCATAAAGCTTCAGCGGAGCTGTTAATGTTGCAACCAGTGGCATGTAGTAAGCGACTATAAATGCGCTGTAGCATAGCTATGTAGATACTACAGCATCATTAATTAAAATTGATAAAGACTACCTCAAAACTGAAAATTTTCAGCGTAAATGCACTTGCATGCGCAATGCACTTGCATCTCCACAGCTTCAAAATTTATTGTACCTGCGGCTTTGTGCTGGTGCCGCAGCTACAACCGAGAAATATCTGGGTGGTTTTTTCCAGATTAGCCGAAGGGGGGGGAGAGACCGCGCCTCTTTAGGTTAGCTGGAGATTTCAGAATTCAATTTTAAGATGCGTTACATGCTTGTAAGACATTTTATCGCTGTTTTGTAACATAATTATTTGCCTATTGAACATAGCTATTTAGGCTTGCTGTTCTTCATTTTATTTAGGAATTTGCCATGAATAGTCGAAATGTAAGCAGTAATCTTGTGTTTTGTCATAACCCTTTTTATTATGGCAATCATTTTAGTGTTATATCAAAATTCATACCAGGAGATAAGCAATTTGTCGTAGCGAAGTTATAATTGCACGCCTTTTCGGATATTTAATGGCGAATTTTGTAGCTAAAGTTCTTCATTTGTAATCAAAATTATGGCGTGAAAATTGTAAAAAAACAAGTTTTTATGGGTTTTCTGCCAAATCTGGCCGGTGGGTACCAATGTTTCTCAGCCCGACACAGCTTTGCGTACACAAAAGTAAACGACCACCACACCTCATCGTGATATACAACAGTACTGAGCAACACTATTTGTAGGACCATTTTTGGGTCGCTGCGGCTTCGAATAAGGTTCAACAATCATTTAATAGAAATTCCGGTTTTTAAAAATTCGTCATGTTATCGTGTGTTTTTACCTTACAGCGAATATTTATTAGGTTATCAAGAACGCTGAATGCGATGGATTATCTAGAATCCAACCTGACTATATTATAATTTTCAGGGGTTTTCAAGGGCTTTGCGGTCGGCGAACTTGGTTTCAAAAATGTGTTTTCATTTGGTACTGCATATATACGTATTGCGTACAAGGCATCGAGAATTGTTTGCATATACATTTTTCGTTACGCAGACTGGGATTATTTGGTTATATGGAGCCCAGAACGATTAGTAATTCCATGCTATTTCAGAGGTCCTCAATATGTTTAGGGCCAATGAACCCGATTTCCAAAATATATATAGTTTGTTTTTGCTATTTGCTTCTGCATGGTATGTTGTGCATCAAGAATTTTTTAATATAGGTTTTCGGTACGCTGAATGGCTTGGTTATCTAGATCCCAGATGCGAATATTTCCGCGGTCTTCCATGTGATTAGGGTCGATGAATCCGATCTCTAGAATAGAGTCTTTTTTCAGGTCTTTGGTTATTTTTTGCTTTGGAGGCATTTAGAACGGTTAAGTTTTGTGTTTTCTTACGTGGAATACGATGGTATGGTCACCTAAGAATGCAAAATTGCTGTAACATATCTTTGTCAAGGTTTTGAAATGTTTCATGGCCGACCTTCGGCGAACCCGATTTAGCGGAAAAATTTCGTCTATCTTCGATTATTTGGTAATGGGTTGCTATGTGCGTCTCAGAGAAGCTATAACTAGTAACTCGCAAGCGCTGGTAAAACGGGTGAGCGCGCTTTCTTTTTAAGGCGACCGCTGTAAGTTTTCATTTTGTTTAATGACTTGTAACAGACTGCGTTTGATGTATATACCACCCTAGAACCTCTTGGACCATGAATCCATTGAAAGTCCTGAAACCTAGTCAACCTTAACCCTATCAGAAACAACTGACAACACTTCAGTTATTTGTGCTGGTCTCTAGATAACCAAATGATAGTATTTATCCTACCAGAAAACATATATAGACAATGATTTATGACCTGTTCGCAATACGTAACCAGACATTCTAGAAATCGGGTTGATTGATCCTAAACCCAATGAAACCGTTTGAAAATGCATAAGATACTCTTACTCTAGTTTCGATTAACAAACCATTATATTCCACTACCGGAAATTTTATAGTGACGATTCTTGATGACCTGTACGCAAGACGTAACCAAACAACTGAAGGCAGACTACATTGTTGAAATCGGGTTGATTGACCCTAAACCCATTGGAAAGGCACGAAATATGCACGCTAGAGTTTAGGTAAACAAATCATTGTATCCAACCTTCAGAAATACCCATATATAGATAATTCCTGATGCTCTGCACGGAATACTATTAATAGGACAAATTAAATCGCACTACATGTTGGAAATCGCGTTGGACGACCATAAAACCTTTGAAATTCCAAGAAAGGTATAAAATAGTCGCATTGACTTCTAGATAGCAAAATCATCGTATGCACGGTGCTTGATAACGTAATAGGCATTCACTGTAAGGTAAAAACAAGCAATAACACGGCGAAATTTGAAAAATCGCTATTCCTAGCAAACGGCCGACAAACAATGCTCGGGTCCGCCGTGACCCGGGAAATAAGCTCGCAAAAAGTCGAGGTCAGCAAAGTTGTAGATCTCGATGACTGATTCTGTATGGTTTCATTTTGCGATGCGAAGCGAAACATTGGTACCCGTTTGGGCAGATTTGGCAAAGAACCCTTAAAAACATGTTTTTTTGCTATTTTTACCCAGAGGATGTGGTCGGAGCTGTTCACGGTTGAACTAAAGGGCACATCGACACCACTTTTGCTATCGAACAAAACAGTGGAAACCGCGCTCGCTCCGTTTTATTAGCTAGATTTCGACATGCGTAATAATTGGCGTGCAATTGCGTAATAATTGGCGGACATTTATCGGACCACCATTACGAAGTTCCGCTATATTGCGGAAAGGGAGGCTAATCCCATATGTTCAGCCGCTCACCCTTATTGGATACGCTTCCCCTTTCGAAATTTTGATTCGAACCTTATATCTCCGACCAACATAAGGAGCAATGTTAGCATATTTTGGCATTTGTCACCCATGTCAGTCATAGAATGCAGTAATATTGCCGCAGACCGTATATAAAACGACACTTGTATATAACTACATACATGCCAATACAGCGGTTCAGGCGGCAACCTCCCCTGTGGCCTAGGACACCCCCCTACCCCAGACCCTGCCTACCTCGGTATTTCACCTCCCTCGCCCCGCGCAGAATATTTTAGTGTAATGTGGTAAATATAGGGTGAAAAGTAGAAAATATTGGGGTTAATTTGACATAAAATGAGAGTAGGTGTTAACTTTTTCAGCACCCCCTGGAAGGCCTTTCCGCTCCAAATGGCCTCTACTTCTTGATATGGCACCCTGAGCCCTCGGAGCATCAGCATGTAAGCATAGATAAATAGAAAGGTAATAAGATGGTGTACACAAACCTGACTAGGCCAAAACAACTTATTTAGCGCCCCAAATCCTAGTTAAAATTTATTATACAACGCTTTTAGCAAGCCCAACAATTCTTGATGAGCTCAGATTACGCCTGTCATCCTCATGTGTCCCTGTTGAAAATAATGTCTTTCGCAAGTCTTTTGAAGCCCTGCAGTCCATTAACAAATATTCGCAGCCTTTGGATCAATTCTGCAGTATATGCACAAATTTTGTCTGATAAGCCAAATGGTATTTGCATTATACTTATATGATGAATTACTCTACAAAATCAGACCAAAAACATTTACATCAGTCGAGCGGTTTGAAGAAATATTCCATTTCGTGTATTTTGGGTCCATGAGCATATTTCAAAACCATTTTTGACCCAACGTTGCAGTGTAAATACTGACTATAGCAGCAGACTATGTGCAGCTTTGTAAAAGACGAATTGTTCAACAGATTCACCTGTGTAGCTCTATCGGTTGAAGAGGTATTACCATTTTCGTATATTTTGGGATCCCATGGGCCCACTGAAAATTTTTTTTTGACAGAACCCTGCAGCAAAATAATGGCAGTAGAAGCACACTATTTGCAGCTATATAGAGGATGAGTTTCTTTACAGACTGCAGCCAAACACACCTGTAAAGCTCGAGTGATTGCTGAGATATTATCTCTTTCGTGTATTTTGGGTCTCATGTGCCTGTTTTGTCCCAAATCCTGTATTGAAGGACAGCAGCGTATCAAGGCACTATATTGATTCTTGGCCCGATTTATACGAACTTATTTGCTGACCCGTTTTTTTGGGGTGGGAAGGTTTTAGAATCGGCCTTCGCGCCTCAACTAAACTGCGCAAATAGAGATTGCAAGCTTTCAAACGTGCTATCAAATGGACCGAGTCAATCCGTCCAGCCGAAGTCGAGTTAAACGTTGAAACGGACCCCGTTAAAATTTACCACTCTTGCCAGTAAGAATGCTTCGCTACAACAATCACACTGAATTAAGCCCAGCGGGAAATAACGTTCATTTAGCAAAGCCACACGCTCATACTTTTTTATTGATTCCTTTATTTAATATTTTGAGCCTAACGCTGTGAAACAAATAGAATGATACATGTACGCACACTTGTACGTTGCCACTATGCGGTTTACCGTTTCCCTAGTTATTTGGTAGTCGGCCGAATATTGGAAATCGGTTATTCGGTATATTTTCAGTGAATTTTATTGTTCGGCACACCCTATATATATAATATTATATATCGGTCAGAAGGTATATATCCTATATACGAGGTATAGGCAATATACATTTTGGTGTTATATTTCAGAAGGTCAATAGGGAGTGAATATTTTATATTAGAGTTTTATATACATCAAACACAAAGCCTGAACATTATGACAACTATAGAGAAACGACTTTCCGTTTAACCCTTGCTTGTGATGTACTATTATGTGATGTGTGTAACATGTTGGCTTTTACAGCCTATTCATTTTTGTTTTCTCTTTTTGATGAGTTCTTATGTACAAACTTAGAAAAAACCTTTTTTAAAATGACTTTGGAAGTTATAGAAACTCTAAAACATCTAGATTTTTTTATTACGTGTGTAGCGAATGTATATTTCAGCTTATTTTCAAATTTGTATTTGAACTCTTTGTCGCTGTTTCTACAACGTATATCTGTGAGTCGAGTCGGTACAAACATTGGGTTTTCTAAAATAAATAGTTGAGGAAGAAAACGTTGGATTTATTTATATACATATTACGAGCTGTAAGTCGCATTGTATAGTTATTATTATAAGTGGAACGAAACGGAAGTTATAGAATATAAAATACTGTAGTGCGTATAAGATACCGATGCGCTCTCAGGTGCGAATTTACAAAGTTTGCTATATTTGATACAATTTGTAGAAAGCGTTATAACTATGCAGTAATAAGGACTTAAATTTTTCTGCCAGCTGCATAATGATTTCAACTTTTTTCGTTGTATGAACCTAAATTATGTCGCCAGTCTTTCTGACCAAAAATTGCAACAACTAGCACCCCGATGGTTTTGCCTATCATTTCTGTGGAATCTGAAAATTTTACGTATGAAAACAGCAGATTACTGGCATGTTCACAACCTTCCAAAAAGGTGGGGCATGTTCGTTCTCGGGGGAAATTTCAATGTTGGAGTATGAAATCTTGGTCGAAATACTATATTACCATATATTTTCATGTAGTGCTTCTAAACGGCGTACAAGAATGTTTAGTTTATAAAACTAAGTTTTAGGAGTAGAAATAATAATACTCAAAGTTTACAAACATTTAGCATACGAAATATATATTCCAATAAAAGGTAGCTTTCGGTCGAACGGGTACACGCATATGGGGGAAACCTTTTGAAATTGAGGGATTTTGGGAAGCATTGGTTCCTGTACTCGGGTACAGACCAGGGTTATGATAGTACGATTCCAATTATGTAGACCTGAAATGTGTAGACCGTATTGTGTACTTGTCGTTTATATATTTATATTACTGTACAAATTTTAACTGCATTAGCGTTTGGGCGTGGGTAC
Organism: Trileptium ribeirensis; assembly: GCA_030248225.1. NCBI lineage: Eukaryota > Metazoa > Nematoda > Enoplea > Enoplida > Thoracostomopsidae > Trileptium > Trileptium ribeirensis. The sequence goes on along the minus strand of JASANE010002279.1, from coordinate 37,667 downwards.
GGATTACCAACACTTTTTTTGAGCTTAAACCTTTAATGCTAGCTGCTGTCAATTGTGGAGCGTTGCACCGGTAATTTAGTTGCTTTTGCGGTTTTGTTTGAAAAATTCTTCCTTAAGCTTGAAGAAATGAACAATATACCTACTGTTGTAGCTGAACACTATCTGTTTTGCTCTTATTTTGCTGTGGAATTTTCAATCAGAAAATTACTAGCACAATGGTTACTTCTTCTACTGAGGTTTTAGCTGTGGTTGACATAATTAAATACTTTGCGACTTATGTTATTACTAAGGATAAACGGGTTATGTTCTATAAGAGGCTCTGTTTTGTAACCTGTCGTGTAATCGTATTATGAAATAAGTCAGGATTTGTCTATTCCAGCAATGTTACTGGCCATCATCATGGTCTGCACGGTCGTGCTTGAAAACGGCAAGACTGGGACTTATCCAAACCATATCGGTGGCTCGTCCTTCAGCCCTTCAGCATCCTGTACCTGGTGGAGCATATGGTAATGGAACAACACAGCTGCAACAACATTCCTATCAACAAAACTATTCATCCCGTAGATATATCCAGTAATTAGCAATAAGCTGAACAATCAATACAACAATAATGCGCCTATTGGGAGTTTTTACGGCGGTGCGTTTTCATCAACATCAGCAGAAGCAGAAAGTTGGGGTTTTAAATATTTCTTTGGGTAAAACAAAAAGCACTCCTGGGACAGACGTGCAATTTTCTCAGCAGCATGCAGCTACTACGCCCCAGCAGAGATGGCTGGCTCCGAGTAGTCATCAAACGCAGGAGGAAGGGGAGGAAGAGCGAGGAGCCCGGGGCATTGCCGCCACCGATTCCAGATCGTCCCGCACGTACTCTCTCGATATATACAAGGCCGCGTATGAAGAGGAATTCCAGAAACACATGGCGGCCTTCCGGCTAATGGAATGATTTTAGCTGAAGAAAATAAGTAAGCCGATGATAGATGTTTGAGAAGTAACCTTCTATGCTTTATGTGTAAATATTTGTGGAAGTAAATATATATGCATTGAAATATATTTTTTGCGAAACTTTTTAGTTTGGGTGAAGCTACTTTTGTTTTAAGATGGTAGAGCTTTCCAAGTCTAATTATCTATTTTTTTATTTAATGTGGACTAAATATGTCAACATACCTATAAATAGTAAACTTAGTTTATTAAAAAAAGTGAACTGAGCAAATTGGGATGATTTTAAAATTTTCATAAAATTAATCAATTAATTAGCATATACGACCAAGTTTTAGTGCTTCGGAAGATTCATATTCGTGATCAGCGAGATTGTAAACCAATCATGTTTAAACGCTCTTGAATAGTAATAAATACCAAATTCGTAATAGGCACACAGAGATGCACTATACTTACCAAAAAGAATAGTTTTACACTAATTATGTATTGAAAATGAAGTAATTTCTGTTTGAAAATGCTAAATATAGGATAACATGCTTAACTACGTAATTGGTTAATTAGTTATGAACCAGTATAAATTTTGTCTTAGTCTAAATCTCGTGCTAATACCATTCGAAACAAGAAATTTTAAATCGGCACAGTAGTAAATTGAGAAGTTTAACGGACAGACGGGGCCAATTTACCCCCTCTGACGAAAACAAAAACGCTTCTTCTCCTCCACTAAATTACATAACCGATCAGATTTAGTGTTACCGCCGGTGTAAAAAAAGAAAAAGCTTACCGATGAAGAGGTCATAGAAAAACTTCGAACGATTGTGACCATTGGCGATCCGAATCGAAAATACACCAGTTTAGAGAAAATAGGTAATCAATTACAATTTATGTTTGAACAGCGTGTACTATATTAGATAAAATCACTTCTCCACATTCTTAAATGGAGCTTGATGTCATGGGCTTGTATTAATTGTGTTTCACCTGAAATTTAATTTTTATTCTAAAATTGCCCTGATCGTTAATGTAATTGCAGTTATATATTTTAGTACGGTGTGTAGCACTTACATTTTGGTAGAATGCATGTAAATTAAAATTGATTTGGTCACTGTAGATGGTTGTTTTACGCTTTCATTCATATGATCGCTCGCTATCGTGTGCAAATAATGGTTAGTAGAATGATAATATCCTTCACAGCGTGCATTTGGTGTACAAGCACTTCATTTATAGTAGATAGCATTTCGGTATAAGACTAGATATATGTGTATATAAATTAGCAAAACTGTTCATTCATTTTCTTACCAGGCTGATGGTATATGTTAATTTATCAGCTCTAGCAGTACAGTTTATATTTCTATTAAGAATAAGTAATATGGCTAAAAAGACTGACTATATTGGTCGTGCCGACGTTCTATGACAACGTGTTAAATGTATTTACAAGTAAGGTCTTGTTACTTGCAATATAGCCGATGTTTAACATGTAGCCACGGAGAATAGACAGCTTTCATAATTTTCCAGCTTGTAATGTGTATTGATTTATGTTTGGGTGTTTTGTGTTGATAAAGTATGGTAAAATTGTGCGAAGGGTTGTCTGGGTAGAATAGTAAGATCATTAATGATAGTAAGATTGGAATGGTTAATGGTTTTTTCCGCTGAAATGAACGGAGCTTTCTATTTAAGTTTACAAAACATGCGAACGTTGATATTTTGTAGTTTGTGTTAAGATTGGGTTCTTTGAACTACAGAAACGTTTAGGTTCGGGTGCATCTGGCTCCGTATTTACCGCAATTGAAAACTTCGACGGGAGCTGAAGTTGCAATTAAACAGATGAACCTACGACAGCAACCGAAAAAGGAGCTCATCATCAACGAAATATTGGTAATGCGACAAAACAAACACGCCAATATTGTCAACTATCTCGATTCGTACCTCGTTGGCGGCGATTTGTGGGTAGTGATGGAGTATCTGGCTGGTGGGTTTTTCTTTAAAACATTTTGCATCTTTCGACATACAGCAGCAATTAGCGGCAAAATTCTGTATGGGTAGATAACGAACGTCTACATCCAGAATACATATAATGTACATTTGGCATTGATCATATCGTATCATGCCAGATTTTTCTTGTCCGATTACGAGATCGTTGAGTCATACATAAGTATGTTTTAGTGCTTGTGACTAGTTACCTAACCTCGCGAATGGTTCACAATGGTGTACTGGGAGCTACGAATTTTGATATTTGTATATTGGTGGTTGGTCCAATTTGCGTAAAATCTAACTAGATACATTCCTAGAAATTGTTGAAAATCATTACAAAAAATTTGAATCAAATTGGGAAAATATTACAAACGTTGCATGAAACTATTTGTTTCGACATTCTAGGTTTACTAAAAAGGCAGATTTTTAATCGTCTTTTGGCACGAAATAAAAATACAGTATGTAATGTGTAGCTGGCTTGTCCAAAGTGGGTGGGAGCCCCTTGGAATTTTTGGGTACCATCTGGCAAAAAAACGGGTGGTCCTAGGTTTGGGACGCTCGCAAAATTTTTTCATTTCGCCTCTGTCTAATAAAACTTGCCAATTTTTACAAAAATATCTTTCTGAAGTCAAAAATTTAATTTCAGGAAATAATGGTTTGAAAGGTTGATTTCAACATACATAGACTATTTATACTGTTTCAGAGGATACTTATTAACAATTTTATCGCTTTTCGCTGAGAAATAATAATTTTTGAAATTTCTTAGATTTGGACCCTTACGTTGCCGTCACAGGTTCACGCCTCCGGCAAAATTTAGCGCTCCCAAGTTCCGAACCAAGGGACTCCTGGTTCATATGCCTTAGCTAAATTTTCAGCTTATAGAGAAGACATGTAGAACCATGTGATGTATCCACCGTTAAGATTATGTCAAACTTGGCATACATTTAGCGAAATCGTCTTGCTTCTACCAAGGGAACATGTTTTCAGACAAAATTTATGTTCCTGTGATTTCATTTTTATACGCCTTTCTTTAAGTGTAGTACAACATTAAAGCTTACACGAGAAATCTCAATCATAATCCCAAAATCTTAACCCAGCAGCCATATTGAATTTGAGCTCTTAATATTTCTTTAAGGAACAACCTTCCACATGGCTTATTCATAGCACATAAACTCAGGAGATAACATCAATGTTACTTCTATAGCGCGAAATGGTATGTTTGTAGTGAACATTAAAGTCAAGTATAAGTCCAACGTTGCAAGCAAATTCCGGCTAGATTTAAGTGAAGACCATGATTTTCGGAGAACATTTAAATATATATTATATGTAAGTAACGCAGTGTCCGGATATAATAAACTTTCGGTACCATGTCTGTAGTGCTTTTAAGGGTCCACGATAATCGTCAAGTATTTATTCAACTTATATATACCTCAACGTGGGAATTTTGAAATACAGAGTCATTTTTCAGTTGCACTTCGTTGTCTTAATAATGAAGTTCATAATTCTGGTAGTTTTTACACGAGCGGCGACCAGCTAACCCTTTTTAGCTGGAGACGACGAATTATGTTCAGCTGCCCAGACATATTAGCAGCTTCCGTGAATGCGCAGTACTGACTTCTGCCTCACTAGACTACAACAAAAATATGGCCTACAATGTAATGTAATCCGCCGTGTCTTATTTACTTTTGGAGGTTTCCTGTATTTGTGTCTCTATGGTTGCCTGTCATACACCATCGTATTTTTCTACTAATCCAAGTACTGTGCCTATTCATGTATTATTCATTATCAGAACGTAGTGGAGATCGTGTGTTGCAGGGGTGAAATCTTTTAAATTCCATCTGTATGTGTGTGTGATTGGCCATAACTCGGGAATGATGTAATCGATTTTCATGATCTTGGGCTCATTCGAGCAAGCATGGTCGATTTACCATGTACTTCCCCGAGCATTTTTTAATTTGAGGTTTGGTTCTGGGGTCAGGGGTCAAAACGTGAGTTTTTTACCCCATTTTAGTATCCTTCACGGAAGCAAGGTTATTTTTATCTTATCTTTCGAATTTTTTTCTCTGGATGGTTTTATTTTATAGCAAAATGATAAATGCCGATTCCACTTCTTTGTTTTTCGATTAGGGCTTCGGTTCAGGATTTATGGGGTTTGATGTACGGGGGTATGGCGCCCCAATGGTTACTCGACCCAAATTTTGAAAATTTGTTCTGACTTCTTGGGCGGCTGATAAGTTTTACTTGGGGTTTTCGGGCATGGGAAACTCATTGCCGGCGCTGGTTTTGCTCTGTGACCCATGGTCCCACGGGTAAGAGGTATGACGCCCCATGGTTCGGGATCAGAGGTCAAAATGATGGTTTTACCCCATTTTAGTACCCTTACGAAAGCAAGGTTGTTTTTGTCTTAACTTCCGAATACTTTTCCCTGCTTGGTTTTATTTCATAGTAAAATAGTAAATGCCGATGCCTCCTTTTTTGTTTTACGATAACGGCTCCGGTTCTAGTCGCCGCCCCAATGGTTCCTCGACCCAAAATTTGAAAATTTGTTCTGACGTCCTGGGCGGCTAAAAAGTTTCACCTGGGGCTTTCGGGCATGGGAAACATTGCCGGTGCTGGTTTTGCTCTGTGTCCCATGGTTCCTCGGGTAAAGGGTATTACGCCCCATGGTTCGGGATCTTGCTAAAATGGAAAATTGAAAGATGAGGGAAAAACCTTGCTCCCAGTGAAGGATACTAAATGGGGTGGAGACTAGGTTGACCCCTCAACCCAGGATTCAAACCTCAAATTAAAAAATGCTCGGGGAAGTACATGGTAAATCGACCATGCTTGCTCGAATGAGCCCGTCATGAAAATCGATACATCATTCCCGAGTTATGGCCAATCACACACACATACAGATGGAATTGAAAGCACCCCTGCAACACACGATCTCCACTACGTTCTGATAATGAATAATACATGAATAGGCACAGTACTGGATTAGTAGAAAAATACGATGGTGTATGACAGCAAACATATAAGAAACAAAATATAAAACCTCAAAAGTAAATAAAACACAGTGGATTACATTACATTGTAGGTGATATTTTTTGTTGTAGTCTAGTGAGGCAGAAAGCTGAGTACTGCGCATTCACGGAAGCTGCTAATATGTCTGGGCAGCTGAACATAATTCATAGTTATCCAGCTAAAAAGGGTTAGCTGGTCGCCCACTCGTGTAAAAACTACCAGAATTATGAACTTCATTATTAAGACAACGAAGTGCAACTGAAAAATGACTCCCTGTATTTTCAAAATTTTTATGTTGAGGTATATATAAGTTGAATAAATACTTGACGATTATCGTGGACCCTTAAAAGCACTACAAACACGTGGTACCTAAAGTTTATTATATCCGGACACTGCGTTACTTACATATAATATATATTTAAAATGTTCTCCGAAAATCATGGTCTTCACTTAAAATCTAGCCGGAATTTGCTTGCAACGTTGGACTTATATCTCTTGACTTTAATGTTCACAATAAACATACCATTTCGCGCTATAGAAGTAACATTGATGTTATCTCCTGAGTTTATGTACTATGAATAAGCCATGTGGAAGGTTGTTCCTTAAAGAAATATTAAGAGCTCAAATTCAATATGGCTGCTGGGTTAAGATTTTGGGATTATGATTGAGATTTCTCGTGTAAGCTTTAATGTTGTACTACACTTAAAGAAAGGCGTATAAAAATGAAATCACAGGAACATAAATTTTGTCTGAAAACATGTTCCCTTGGTAGAAGCAAGACGATTTCGCTAAATGTATGCCAAGTTTGACATAATCTTAACGGTGGATACATCACATGGTTCTACATGTCTTCTCTATAAGCTGAAAATTTAGCTAAGGCATATGAACCAGGAGTCCCTTGGTTCGGAACTTGGGAGCGCTAAATTTTGCCGGAGGCGTGAACCTGTGACGGCAACGTAAGGGTCCAAATCTAAGAAATTTCAAAAATTATTATTTCTCAGCGAAAAGCGATAAAATTGTTAATAAGTATCCTCTGAAACAGTATAAATAGTCTATGTATGTTGAAATCAACCTTTCAAACCATTATTTCCTGAAATTAAATTTTTGACCTTCAGAAAGATATTTTTGTAAAAACTGGCAAGTTTTATTAGACAGAGGCGAAATGAATTTTGCGAGCGTCCCAAACCTAGGACCACCCGTTTTTTTGCCAGATGGTACCTAAAAATTCCAAGGGGCTCCCACCCACTTTGGACAAGCCAGCTACACATTACATACTGTATTTTTATTTCGTCAAAAGACGATTAAAAATCTGCCTTTTTAGTAAACCTAGAATGTCGAAACAAATAGTTTCATGCAACGTTTGTAATATTTTCCCAATTTGATTCAAATTTTTTGTAATGATTTTCAACAATTTCTAGGAATGTATCTAGTTAGATTTTACGCAAATTGGACCAACCACCAATATACAAATATCAAAATTCGTAGCTCCCAGTACACCATTGTGAACCATTCGCGAGGTTAGGTAACTAGTCACAAGCACTAAAACATACTTATGTATGACTCAACGATCTCGTAATCGGACAAGAAAAATCTGGCATGATACGATATGATCAATGCCAAATGTACATTATATGTATTCTGGATGTAGACGTTCGTTATCTACCCATACAGAATTTTGCCGCTAATTGCTGCTGTATGTCGAAAGATGCAAAATGTTTTAAAGAAAAACCCACCAGCCAGATACTCCATCACTACCCACAAATCGCCGCCAACGAGGTACGAATCGAGATAGTTGACAATATTGGCGTGTTTGTTTTGTCGCATTACCAATATTTCGTTGATGATGAGCTCCTTTTTCGGTTGCTGTCGTAGGTTCATCTGTTTAATTGCAACTTCAGCTCCCGTCGAAGTTTCAATTGCGGTAAATACGGAGCCAGATGCACCCGAACCTAAACGTTTCTGTAGTTCAAAGAACCCAATCTTAACACAAACTACAAAATATCAACGTTCGCATGTTTTGTAAACTTAAATAGAAAGCTCCGTTCATTTCAGCGGAAAAAACCATTAACCATTCCAATCTTACTATCATTAATGATCTTACTATTCTACCCAGACAACCCTTCGCACAATTTTACCATACTTTATCAACACAAAACACCCAAACATAAATCAATACACATTACAAGCTGGAAAATTATGAAAGCTGTCTATTCTCCGTGGCTACATGTCAAACATCGGCTATATTGCAAGTAACAAGACCTTACTGTAAATACATTTAACACGTTGTCATAGAACGTCGGCACGACCAATATAGTCAGTCTCTAGCCATATTACTATTCTTAATAGAAATATAAACTGTACTGCTAGAGCTGATAAATTAACATATACCATCAGCCTGGTGAGAAAATGAATGAACAGTTTTGCTAATTTATATACACATATATCTAGTCTTATACCGAAATGCTATCTACTATAAATGAAGTGCTTGTACACCAAATGCACGCTGTGAAGGATATTATCATTCTACTAACCATTATTTGCACACGATAGCGAGCGATCATATGAATGGAAAGCGTAAAACAACCATCTACAGTGACCAAATCAATTTTAATTTACATGCATTCTACCAAAATGTAAGTGCTACACACCGTACTAAAATATATAACTGCAATTACATTAACGATCAGGGCAATTTTAGAATAAAAATTAAATTTCAGGTGAAACACAATTAATACAAGCCCATGACATCAAGCTCCATTTAAGAATGTGGAGAAGTGATTTTATCTAATATCGTACACGCTGTTCAAACATAAATTGTAATTGATTACCTATTTTCTCTAAACTGGTGTATTTTCGATTCGGATCGCCAATGGTCACAATCGTTCGAAGTTTTTCTATGACCTCTTCATCGGTAAGCTTTTTCTTTTTTACACCGGCGGTAACACTAAAACATCGGTTATGTAATTGAGTGGAGGAGAGAAGCGTTTTTGTTTTCGTCAGAGGGGGTAAATTGGCCCCGTCTGTCCGTTAAACTTCTCAATTTACTACTGCGCCGATTTAAAATTTTTTGTTTGAATGGATTAGCACGAGATTTAGTTTTTGACAAAATTTATATTAGTTCATAACTAATTAACCAATTACGTAGTTAAGCATGTTATCCTATTTTTAGCATTTTCAAACAGAAATTACTCATTTTCAATACATAATTAGTGTAAAACTATTATTTTGGTAAGTATACTGCATCTCTGTGTGCTGATTACGAATTTGGTATTTATTACTATTCAAGAGCGTTAAAACATGCTTGGTTTTCAATGTCGCTGATCACGAATATGAAATTTCCGAAGCACTAAAACTTGGTCGTATATGCTAATTAATTGATTAATTTTATGAAAATTTTAAAATCATCCCAATTTGCTCAGTTCACTTTTTGTAATTAATTAAGTTTACTATTTATAGGTATGTTGACATATTTAGTCCACATTAAATAAAAAAATAGATAATTAGACTTGGAAAGCTCTACCATCTTAAAACAAAAAGTAGCTTCACCCAAACTAAAAAGTTTCGCAAAAATATATTTCAATGCATATATATTTACTTCCACAAATATTTACACATAAAGCATAGAAGGTTACTTCTCAAACATCTATCATCGGCTTACTTATTTTCTTCAGCTAAAATCATTCCATTAGCCGGAAGGCCGCCATGTGTTTGGAATTCCTCTTCACGCGGCCTTGTATATATCGAGAGAGTTCGTGCGGGACGATCTGGAATCGGTGGCGGCAATGCCCCGGGCTCGTCGTCTTCCTCCGCTTCCTCCTGCGGTTGATGACTACCCTGAGCCACATTCTGCTGGGCGTAGTAGCGCTGCTGCTGAGAAAATTGCACGTCTGTCCCAGGAGTGCTATTTTTGTTACCCAAAGAAATATTTAAACCCCCAACTTTCTGCTTCTGCTGATGTTGATGAAAACCACCGCCGTAAAAATCCCCAATAGGCGCATTATTGTTGTATTGATTGTTCAGCTTATTGCTAGTCTTAGTAGACCCGGGATGCGGATAGTTTTGTTGATAGGAATGTTGTTGCAGCTGTGTTGTTCCATTACCATATGCTCCACCAGGTACAGGATGGTGAAGGGCTGAAGAAGCACCGCCGAGATGGTTTGGATAAGTCCCAAATTTGCCGTTTTCAAGCACACTCGGCAGACCATGATGATGGCCAGTAACATTGCTGGAATAGACAAATCCTTGACTTATTACATAATACGATTACACGACAGGTTACAAAACAGAGCATCTTATAGAACATAACCCGTTTATCCTTATGTTATAACATAAGTTGCAAAGCATTCAATTATGTCAACCACAGCTAAAACCTCAGAGAAGAAGTAACCATTGTGTACTAATTTTCTCATTGAAAATTCCACAGCAAAATAAGAGCAAAACTAGATAGTGTTCAGCTATAACAGTAGGTATATTCTACATTACTTCAAGCTTAAGGTAGAAATTTACAAACAAACCGCAAAAGCAACTAAATTACCGGTGCAACGCTCCCACAATCCACAGCTTTGCATAAGGTTTAAGCTCAAAAAAGTGTCATAAATCCGTACCCGACGCCCAAACGCTGATGCAGCTGAACTTGTACAGTAATATAATATATAAACTACAAGTACACAATACGGTCTACACATTTCAGGTCTACATAATGGAATCGTACTATCATAACCCTGGTCTGTACCCGAGTACAGGAACCAATGCTTTCCAAATCCCTCAAGTTCAAAAGGTTTCCCCCATATCCGTGTACCCGCTCGACCGAAACCCTTATATTAAAATATATATTTCTTGTATGCTAAATGTTTGTAAACATTGAGTATTATTATTTCTAATGCTAAAACTTAGTTTTATAAACTAAACATTCTTGTACGCCGGTTAGAAGCACTACATGAAAATATATGGAAATATATTGTATTTTGACCAAGATTTCATACTCCAACATTGAAATTTCCCCCGAGAACGAACATGCCCCACCTTTTTGGAAGGTTGTGAACATGCCAGTAATCTGCTGTTTTAACGTAAAACTTTGGGATCACAAAATGATAGGCAAAACCATCGGTGCTAGTTGTTGCAATTTTTGGTCAGAAAAATGGCGACATAATTTAGGTTCATACAACGAAAAAAGTTGAAATCATTATGCAGCTAGCAGAAAAATTTAAGTCCATTCTGCGATGAGTTATAACGCTTTCATACAAATTGTCTCAAATATAGCAAACTTTGTAAATTCGCACCTGAGAGCGCATCGGTATCTTATACGCACTACAGTATTTTATATTTTATAACTTCCGTTTCGTTCGACTTATAATAATAACTATACAATGCGACTTACAGCTCGTAATATGTATATAAATAAGTCAATGTTTTCTTCCTCAACTATTTATTTTAGAAAACCCAATGTTTGTACCGACTCGACTCACAGATATACGTTGTAGAAACAGCGACAAAGAGTTCAAATACAAATTTGAAAATAAGCTGAAATATACATTCGCTACACACGTAATAAAAAAATCTAGATGTTTTACAGTATCTATAACTTCCAAAGTCATTTAAAAAAGGTTTTTTCTAAGTTTGTACATAGAACTCATCAAAAGAGAAAACAAAAATGAATAGGCTGTAAAAGCCAACATGTTACACACATCACATAATAGTACATCACAAGCAAGGGTTAAACGGAAAGTCGTTTCTCTATAGTTGTCATAATGTTCAGGCTTTGTGTTTGATGTATATAAAACTCTAATATAAAATATTCACTCCCTATTGACCTTCTGAAATATAACACCAAAATGTATATTGCCTATACCTCGTATATAGGATATATACCTTCTGACCGATATATAATATTATATATATAGGGTGTGCCGAACAATAAAATTCACTGAAAATATACCGAATAACCGATTTCCAATATTCGGCCGACTACCAAATAACTAGGGAAACGGTAAACCGCATAGTGGCAACGTACAAGTGTGCGTACATGTATCATTCTATTTGTTTCACAGCGTTAGGCTCAAAATATTAAATAAAGGAATCAATAAAAAAGTGTGAGCGTGTGGCTTTGCTAAATGAACGTTATTTCCCGCTGGGCTTAATTCAGTGTGATTGTTGTAGCGAAGCATTCTTACTGGCAAGAGTGGTAAATTTCAACGGGGTCCGTTTCAGCGTTTAACTCGACTTCGGCTGGACGGATTGACTCGGTCCATTTGATAGCACGTTTGAAAGCTTGCAATCTCTATTTGCGCAGTTTAGTTAGGCGCGAAGGCCGATTCTAAAACCTTCCCACCCCAAAAAAACGGGTCAGCAAATAAGTTCGTATAAATCGGGCCAAGAATCAATATAGTGCCTTGATACGCTGCTGTCCTTCAATACAGGATTTGGGACAAAACAGGCACATGAGACCCAAAATACACGAAAGAGATAATATCTCAGCAATCACTCGAGCTTTACAGGTGTGTTTGGCTGCAGTCTGTAAAGAAACTCATCCTCTATATAGCTGCAAATAGTGTGCTTCTACTGTCATTATTTTGCTGCAGGGTTCTGTCAAAAAAAATTTTCAGTGGGCCCATGGGACCCAAAATATACGAAAATGGTAATACCTCTTCAACCGATAGAGCTACACAGGTGAATCTGTTGAACAATTCGTCTTTTACAAAGCTGCACATAGTTTGCTGCTATAGTCAGTATTTACACTGCAACGTTGGGTCAAAAATGGTTTTGAAATATGCTCATGGACCCAAAATACACGAAATGGTAATATTTCTTCAACCGCTCGACTGATGTAAATGTTTTTGGTCTGATTTTGTAGAGTAATTCATCATATAAGTATAATGCAAATACCATTTGGCTTATCAGACAAAATTTGTGCATATACTGCAGAATTGATCCAAAGGCTGCGAATATTTGTTAATGGACTGCAGGGCTTCAAAAGACTTGCGAAAGACATTATTTTCAACAGGGACACATGAGGATGACAGGCGTAATCTGAGCTCATCAAGAATTGTTGGGCTTGCTAAAAGCGTTGTATAATAAATTTTAACTAGGATTTGGGGCGCTAAATAAGTTGTTTTGGCCTAGTCAGGTTTGTGTACACCATCTTATTACCTTTCTATTTATCTATGCTTACATGCTGATGCTCCGAGGGCTCAGGGTGCCATATCAAGAAGTAGAGGCCATTTGGAGCGGAAAGGCCTTCCAGGGGGTGCTGAAAAAGTTAACACCTACTCTCATTTTATGTCAAATTAACCCCAATATTTTCTTCTTTTCACCCTATATTTACCACATTACACTAAATATTCTGCGCGGGGCGAGGGAGGTGAAATACCGAGGTAGGCAGGGTCTGGGGTAGGGGGTGTCCGTTATGCCACAGGGGAGGCTGCCGCCTGAACCGCTGTATTGGCATGTATGTAGTTATATACAAGTGTCGTTTTATATACGGTCTGCGGCAGATATACTGCATTTTAATGACTGACATGGGTGACAAATGGCCAAAATATGCTAACATTGCTCCTTATGTTGGTCGGAGATATAAGGTTCGAATCAAAATTTCGAAAGGGGAAGGGTATCCAGAAGGGTGAGCGGCTCAACATATGGGATTAGCCTCCCTTTCCGCAATATAGCGGAACTTCGTAATGGTGGTCCCATAAATGTCCGCCAATTATTACGCAATTGCACGCCAATTATTACGCATGTCGAAATCTAGCTAATAAAACGGAGCGAGCGCGGTTTCCACTGTTTTGTTCGATAGCAAAAGTGGTGTCGATGTGCCCTTTAGTTCAACCGTGTGAACAGCTCCGACCACATCCTCTGGGTAAAAATAGCAAAAAAACATGTTTTTAAGGGTTTTTTGCCAAATCTGCCCAAACGGGTACCAATGTTTCGCTTCGCATCGCAAAATGAAACCATAGATAATTAGTTATTGAGATCCACAAATTCTCGCTGACCTTGACTTTTTGCGAGCTTATTTCCCGGGTTATGCGGACCCGAGCATTGTTTGTCGGCCGTTTGCTAGGAATAGCGATTTTTCAAATTTCGCCGTGTTATTGCTTGTTTTTACCTATAGTGAATGCCTATTACGTTATCAAGCACCGTGCATACGATGATTTTGCTATCTAGAAAGTCAACGCGACGATCTTTATACCTTCTTTGGAATTTCAAGCGTTTTATGGTCGTCCAAGGATTTCCAACATGTAGTGCGATTTAATTTGTTTTTCCTGATTAATAGTATTCCGTGCAGAGCATCAGGAATTATCTATATATGGGTATTTCTGAAGGTTGGATACAATGATTTGTTTACCTAAACTCTAGCGTGCATATTTCGTGCCTTTCCAATGGGTTTAGGGTCAATCAACCCGATTTCAACAATGTAGTCTGCCTTCAGTTGTTTGGTTACGTCTTGCGTACAGGTCATCAAGAATCGTCACTATAAAATTTCCGGTAGTGGAATATAATGGTTTGTTAATCGAAACTAGAGTAAGAGTATCTTATGCATTTTCAAACGGTTTCATTGGGTTTAGGATCAATCAACCCGATTTCTAGAATGTCTGGTTACGTATTGCGAACAGGTCATAAATCATTGTCTATATATGTTTTCTGGTAGGATAAATACTATCATTTGGTTATCTAGAGACCAGCACAAATAACTGAAGTGTTGTCAGTTGTTTCTGATAGGGTTAAGGTTGACTAGGTTTCAGGACTTTCAATGGATTCATGGTCCAAGAGGTTCTAGGGTGGTATATACATCAAACGCAGTCTGTTACAAGTCATTAAACAAATGAAAACTTACAGCGGTCGCCTTAAAAAAGAAGCGCGCTCACCCGTTTTACCAGCGCTTGCGAGTTACTAGTTATAGCTTCTCAGAGACCACATAGCAACCCATTACCAAATAATCGAAGATAGACGAAATTTTTCCGCTAAATCGGGTTCGCCGAAGGTCGGCCATGAAACATTTCAAAACCTTGACAAAGATATGTTACAGCAATTTTGCATTCTTAGGTGACCATACCATCGTATTCCACGTAAGAAAACACAAAACTTAACCGTTCTAAATGCCTCCAAAGCAAAAAATAACCAAAGACCTGAAAAAAGACTCTATTCTAGAGATCGGATTCATCGACCCTAATCACATGGAAGACCGCGGAAATATTCGCATCTGGGATCTAGATAACCAAGCCATTCAGCGTACCGAAAACCTATATTAAAAAATTCTTGATGCACAACATACCATGCAGAAGCAAATAGCAAAAACAAACTATATATATTTTGGAAATCGGGTTCATTGGCCCTAAACATATTGAGGACCTCTGAAATAGCATGGAATTACTAATCGTTCTGGGCTCCATATAACCAAATAATCCCAGTCTGCGTAACTAAAATGTATATGCAAACAATTCTCATGCCTTGTACGCAATACGTATATATGCAGTACCAAATTAAAACACATTTTTGAAACCAAGTTCGCCGACCGCAAAGCCCTTGAAAACCCCTGAAAATTATAATATAGTCAGGTTGGATTCTAGATAATCCATCGCATTCAGCGTTCCTAGAGCAAACCGCGAAATAAATATTCGCTGTAAGGTAAAAACACACGATAACATGACGAATTTTTAAAAACCGGAATTTCTATTAAATCATTGTCTGAACCTTATTCGAAGCCGCAGCGACCCAAAAATGGTCCTACAAATAGTGTTGCTCAGTACTGTTGTATATCACGATGAGGTGTGGTGGTCGTTCACTTCTGCGTACGCAAAGCTGTGTCGGGCAAGAACATACTGGTACCCACCGGCCAAGATTTGGCAGAAAACCCATAAAAACTTGTTTTTTTACAATTTTCACGCCATAATTTTGATTACAAATGAAGAACTTTAGCTACAAAATTCGCCATTAAATATCCGAAAAGGCGTGCAATTATAACTTCGCTACGACAAATTGCTTATCTCCTGGTATGAATTTTGATATAACACTAAAATGATTGCCATAATAAAAAGGGTTATCACAAAATACAAGATTACTGCTTAACATTTTGACTATTCATGGCAAATTCCTAAATAAAATGAAGAACAGCAAGCCTAAATAGCTATGTTCAATAGGCAAATAATTATGTTACAAAACAGCGATAAAATGTCTTACAAGCATGTAACGCATCTTAAAATTGAATTCTGAAATCTCCAGCTAACCTAAAGAGGCGCGGTCTCTCCCCCCCCTTCGGCTAATCTGGAAAAAACCACCCAGATATTTCTCGGTTGTAGCTGCGGCACCAGCACAAAGCCGCAGGTACAATAAATTTTGAAGCTGTGGAGATGCAAGTGCATTGCGCATGCAAGTGCATTTACGCTAAAATTTTCAGTTTTGAGGTAGTCTTTATCAATTTTAATTAATGATGCTTTAGTATCTACATAGCTTTGCTACAGCGCATTTATAGTCGCTTACTCCATGCCACTTTTTGCAACATTCCCAGCTCCGCTGAAGCTTGATGACCCCATCAGACCGCCGGGATATAACGTCGAGCCTTGTGAAGCTCCATAATTTTGCACAAAGTGTCCAGGTGGTGCCCATAATGTATGTTGCTGCTGATACGCTAAATGAGACGTTGGAGAGGTCATATGCAGGAATTTTGCTGACGACTGCTCGGTAGTATGATCAGTGTAGTAAGACAAGACATCGAGAACGGTTTGCGGATGCTGAGACTGCTCATCTTTAGAGATGTTTGCCTGTTGTAGCAGAATCCGCCATTCGGTAGGCATACCTGAAATAAAATTTAAGCGATGGAATGATTTAGCAAATTAGTGAATGCAAAAGAGCTACTAACTTTGATACCCTAGTTCAGAACGGGAACTCTTTTTCACGGCCCCTGGCAAGATTTTAGCCTCTAGTCGGCTCAGTGCACTGCGGAAACTATTCACGTCAAAGAAAAACAAGGCTATATAAATTTTAAAATTTTTTTGAAATGAAATCGCAAAATGATTATGAGCCTTGCCGTTACGTAAGGTAAATTTGACGTCAAGTGGTAGTAATGTCAGCGAGGGCGCGTGTAATTTGCGTTCGGTAAGACTATCCATGCTCAACAAAGATATAAAAAGCGCATATATATTTGATGCTCAAAACTCGGTTAATTTTGTCTTGATTATCTTGCGCACAGCCGTTTCGAAAGTTACACTCGTGAACCACTATGAACCGTAGGGGCACGCAGCGAGGATATCGTATTTCCCGTCTCATAGGTCCCGGTAAAAGTGAATTGGAATCAAATTTCTAACTTTTAAGATTTTGCGAAAGTGTTATTTTCCTAAGAAATTTTTCCAAACGTTTCGTACACAATGCCTAGCTTATCAAATGTTCGGAAGTTAATATTTACTTTTATCTGAGATATCTGCATTAATTTAGGACAGTGCTACGGAGGTTCTGGGTCCAGAGAAAATTGCTAAAATGAAAATATCGAACCATTTCCTTCATTCCTGGCAAAAACATGGGCATCTTGCAATGTACAGCAAGAATAGTAATGAATAAAATATCGAATACAATTTAGCAAAAAGTCAATTTCTCCTACTTCTCTTTTGTGGGTCCCAAGTGACAGAGTAGAGCTACTAACTTTTACGATAAAAAGGTACCTAAATTTATGGGTTACCTATTATGAATTTTTAACTTATGCCCTATGGTTCAGTTCCTAATACCAGGACAGCGGCGTTGCTGCGTCGCCTCCTAACAAAACAGTGAGGTGGTTCGTCCTATAAGCACTAATTATTAACCTGAGTAGTGTTACTGACAAATCCTCAATCAAAAGTGAGGAGAGCTACGGTTAAGCTCGCGAGCAGATCACTACCGAAGTAATGATCCACCCTGGGCCTTTCGCCAATTCTACGAGCTTTACCAAACTTGGAATGTTTAGCCTACTTAACTGATTCTTAACGTTTTATATGTCCGAACTCTAGCGTCTATACACTCTTAAGTTGACAAACCAGGTGTCAACGGGAATCCCTAAAAGCAACAATAACAGGAATGTACCTTAAAGCAATTTCTCTACTCATATACCACTTCAACTGTATTGTATAGCTATATCATACAAATACATAAATTCATATATCAATTTTAAGGCTTCGGCTGGGGGCAACGGCTAGAAATTGTTTCAACTAGCTAATACTCAACTGCAGGTCTATAATTTTGGGGTGACGATGCCTCGAAAAAGAAATGTAACAGAAGACATTAAATGAAGGGTCTCAAATAATTCAATCTCTTATACAAATTTAGTCGAATTTTCGCTGTGTCTGTTCTTCAGAAAGGATTTGTACTACGTGATTCAACGGTCACTGCATCGTGAAGCCTGTTTAAAAAATATGCTCTAATTATATTCTAAAAAAATCGGTTTATTGGTTTCGGACGAAATCCGTAGCACAGCCTACTAAAATGGTGGTGCAAGCCTAAAATTGCAGCAACGGTTTATAAAAGCGTAGGTTCTGCGATACAGCATTGCTGCATTGATGAATATAAACTCTTACAACGAGGAGAAACAAAAATCTATAACTGCAAAAATGAATCTAAAGCTCAAATATGCCTATGAAATTAAATGTTATATGTCTGTGATACTGCGTAAATTTGTACAAAACCTGAGCGGCTTTTACTCCGCTGGGTGTATTTTTGGTATAATTTTTGAAGGGTCCATAGCTTTATGAAAGCTTTGCCGGGCTCGATGGCTCAAATGAAGGGCCTATCGGTTGTTCATTTGTAAACTAAAAATCATCAAATTTCCTCGATTGTCAATTGAAATTTTGGAAAGGACGACCCTCCTTTGGGTAACCGCGCTACTGGACCCGGTCGAATTCTTTCAGTCGTTGGGTCTTATTTGAAAGTCCAATTGCTATGCACAATTCAGCAAAATTGCTAGAGAGAATTTTGAGTTACGCACAATTTAAGCTATTGTTGTGGTCACCCCACTTTCGAGACAGCTGGCTCATGAACTCGGTTGAATTCTCTGAAACCTCAGGGTTCCATTTGAAAGATCAACTGCATTCGTATTACTCAAATAATTATTTAGTTTCGGTTTAATTTCTGATAATTTTCAGGATGCAAACCTGTTACGACATAAACATGGTAAAATGTATATATAAACCGTGAGCAAGAGCTACTAAAATTCTCAACATCAAAATGGT
This sequence comes from Trileptium ribeirensis, assembly GCA_030248225.1. Lineage (NCBI taxonomy): Eukaryota > Metazoa > Nematoda > Enoplea > Enoplida > Thoracostomopsidae > Trileptium > Trileptium ribeirensis. The sequence goes on along the minus strand of JASANE010002279.1, from coordinate 18,579 downwards.
AGTACGGCTCGGTACGTAATCTATCTACACATTTTCCTAAAAAATCTATATTCAACCTGAGTTGACTCAATTTCAATTTAGCTCCTAACTCAACTTAGGAAATCATGTAAAACTATTCTCCGCAAGTATCGCGTTGATTTTATACCCTAACGAACTCATAACCGAAAGAAATTCAGAATGAATTCGGCCATATTGAAAAGTTTGCAACGGGTAAGGCTCCTACAAAGGACGGGACGGTCGAGCAGAGAATGAGCGATGATTGCTATAATAGTATCCTATTACACCAATGTTTTGCTCCTGACAATGGCTAGTCCGTGACTCCTCGACACACCCTTTCCCATACCACAGGTACATACCGCACCTTCCGTCGTCTAACCATCGCCCTGCGCGATACCATCCATAAGAAAAATCGAAAGACAAAAGCAAAACTACTGCTTTAAACTAACTAAGCCTCAGAGCCCGACAGTAAAGTCGTCCTAACTTCGCGCTGTCGAAGTCAAGCTGAATCGTCAAATTTTGGCGACGATTTGCCCCAATCTTTTGAAAACTAAACACTCTTAGTTCTTGTACCCAAAACCTAAACTTTTTCCAAAATTAATTGTATTAAAGTTTACTATATATAATTATAAATTTATAATAACTCTTTATAAACTGTTTTATTTTATTATTAACCGGAGCGAAGCGTTTTTGCTTTCGTCAGAGGGGGAAAATTCGGCACCGTTTGTCCGTCCGTTGAACTCCTCAATAACTACTAGACTGATTTTAAAAAACTTTTTTTGTTTGAAAGACCTAATATCGGACATTTGCAAGACATATAGATTTTGCCAAAATTTGCTTTAGTTCATTAGTAATTACCTAATTAGTTGAGCGTGGTAACCTATTTTTAGCAATTTCAAACAAAAATGCATATACATTTAAACAAATGATTAGTGTAAAGCTATTATTTTGGTGCATATACTACATCTCGCCGTGGTGATTGTGAATCTGGTGCTTATTTACTATTCGTGGAAGTTAAAAATGCTAATAACTTAGTTGATTAGCTAATTACTAATTAATTGTTAATTAGCTAAATTTTTGAAAATGTTCAAAGTGCTCAAAAGTTAAAAATAAATTGACCTCGGGGTTTTCTGGTGGCTGATCACGAATATGACATCTCTGAAGCTCTAAAACCTGGCCGTATATGCCAATTAGTTGATTAATTAACTAATTGGCACCAGTGTATATTGCCGAGATGATTAATACGTCATCCTCGCCTCGTCTGGCGAATGAGCAAATCCTACAGATTGACGTCGCCAGAAACAACAGCTTCTGGTTCCTTGGCTCATCGGCCTGGAACGGTTTGCCGCAAACACTACGCGACAGTACTCTCGACGTGACTGCGTTTAAAGAAAAACTGAAGACTCACTAGTTTCCCAGTTCGTCATAGTTATATTACAAACTTGCTTCATTCTGATTATATATAGTATATTATGTCAATCTCTTGCGCTTTTGCGAAAAAGGCGTGTTATAAATGCCATTATTATTATTAATTAGGTAATTTTATGCAAATTTTAAAATCACTTCAAAATTGCTAATTTGTTGCGCTCTGGGGTTTTCGTTGTCGCTGATTATGAATATATTGCTTGTAAAGCTCTATGAATTTATCATGGGTGTTAATTAAATAATTATATAAATAGTTGAAATTACTAATTAGCTAATTTGTTTTAGCTATCTAGCTTTTTGTATAGTGGATTTGACATCAATTGCCTAAAACGTGATACTTATTATAAATTGATTAGTTAGTTGAAACACATGTACACACAAATAAGATACCAAATACTTTGCCAGTTGCTCCGCTCACTTTTTGTAATTTATTACGTTTACTAGTTAAATAATACTCCAGCCAATATAGAAATACAAATAACCCATAAATATATTTATATTTATAAATTAATAATTTAGTTATACAATGTTTACTCAATAAATATATACTTTACTATAATTACTTAATTAATATGTTAATAGAACTATATATTAGCATTAAATTTATAAATATATTACTTTATGTACATAATAAATATGTTAATATTATTGAAGGAAAACAAACATGGGCACATGCTACGGGAAAGGGTCCTCAATCTCGTGCCCAGGGAATTATCGACGAACGAACCTCAAATTCGGACTCGTTTTCTCCAGCCGATCATTTTGATACCCAACACTATAAGGTTTAGGCCAAGAAAAGAAACCGGGCTCTCAGACAAGCCCATCCAGGTTTACGGTAAAACACCAACGGTTTCATGGACCGGGGCTATATTGTAAGGACCAGAGAATCACATTTTTGGATCGGATTTAATGAGGGGAACACAACGATAGATGACATGCCCCTCGGCAAAATTCTCACAATGTTAACGGGGTGATGAACCTAATGTGAGCACAGTGGGCTCTTACTGTGCTCAAATTAAACCCTACAGTTCGGGTGACCTTGCTATAATATAGCCCAGATTGGGTAAAAAAATAATTGCAGCCGGAAGACTAGGCCCTACTACCTTTAGTGCTATATATTGCCCGGTTTTTTCAATTTGATCCACAGTGAGACAGGTCATCCAGTCGTTAGCTGTAGGAGTTGACGCGAGTACAGATACTTCCAAAATGGGCAAAAAAACTGTAAAGATAAGTTCACTAACTTTTGTGCCACAAGCTACCAGGAGAATAAAGGGCTATAGTGACTTGTACATTGAGCGTACACAGATATATAGCGTATACAATGATACATCAAACTTAGATCTGTTATGGGCATTCATTTTTCTACGGATCTGTTTTTAACCCCAAAACTTTGTAATGGAGGATGATAATAACAACATTGTTGCTTTTATCCTCCGATGGTAGGTTTATTTAACCTCACTTGTTTTATTACCAAAGATATGCTCGAGAATGAGCTGGAGCGACTAGGAAATCAAAAACCGACCAGAATGACTATAACGCCAACAAAGCGGCTATCCGACGGATCCATCGGAATGTCGCACGATGGCTGCAGTATTGGAAACGGTATTCAACATAACGTGCAGTGCCAACAGTAAAAATCCAACAATGCATGCCTGTTGTAGCGACGATGGTCAATCATCGGACCCGCTAATCAATTTTTCGAAGAAAAAATTAGCAAACTTCATGGAGGGCTGATTTTGAATCATTTAAGCAAATATATGCCGAAACGGAGGACATCCGAGGAGAGATTTCTGAAAATGCACCTAAGGTGAACGGTTGCAGAGAGCTATTATGCTGGTGCTGTGTGACTACGTGGGCCATATGCGCAGCTGTTACTATCCGCTATACTTACTCCAATCGCTTCACAACTGGCTGCTCGGTGGCCTCAAACAGACGGCTGTTATTTTTTACCCGGCTGTTGCTTGTTTTAACCCTTGATGGTGGGTAATGAAAAACAATTTTTACTTCTTGCTTGTCCAGAGCCACAATGTACGGACAAACTATATGGTACATAGTAGCTACACACTATGGCTATGCTTCTATATTACCTAGCCCTCCAACGATCCCAATGAATTGGTGCGAAACCAAAATTTGTGAAAGTTGTGTTTACCCTATCTGACGTTACTTATATTTACAAATATATAATTATTACAATAACCAGTTATTTTTTAATTCGATCAAATGCCCATTTTCCGAGGGTATTCCCAATTATGTCTTAATAAATCCGTTGATTCTGATCGGATTCGCACTAGACCGGTCTCATAAGAAAAATCGAAAAATTTTATGTATATACCAGAAAAATATCGCCCTCCAACAATTTCGCATCCGTTCCGGTGTTATATGAGGGAGCAGTGGTAAAAATTAATCCGAGTATTCGAAATTGACATTGAAAAATTCTTCTTATCTATTAAAGCTTTCCAGTATCCACAGTAAAAATGAACACTGATAAAATGTTTTAACTTTTACACTAACAATTTCCAGAATGTTTGCTAATTTGCTGCTCGCTGCACGGACTCTGGACATCCCTTTCACGGTTAGGGTAGGTCGGGACGGGTTCCCTAGAATGCGAAATTTTTCGTACTCTCACTGCCTAAGTTCACTCAATCGTATCGAGTGTTGTCGTGCCATATTTCCATGAACGGGACGGGTCCATGAATCGCACAATCTAAACGGAATTCTTGAGTCGAGAATGGTTCATAATTAACGCGGTTAGACTAGGCCACGAGGTGTCTACCAGACCCGGCCTACCAAAAACACACTGGTTATGCATAAAAATATTAATACACACGAGCATGTAAGTTTGGCATGGTAATACAAATAGCAAAAATTATCATGAAATTACAAACAAGTGATACATTGGATGTACAAAATGAATACCTGCATTAAGTAATTACCAACATAATCGTCCAACGGTTCATGCAATTATAACAGTAATTAATACAATTACAACCGCAAATCGTACAATTACAATATCTTCGGTAATATCCCGCAATAGAACATACAAGTATGGGAACAGCAAGTCAAATAATCAGAACAATCGAATATACAATGATAATTGTAGAACAATAGCTCATACAATGATAAAGTCAAATTCGTGGTCACAAATACATAACCAATTTTTGCTCGATCATATACACACGCATATACTCGTCCGGGGAAGGGGCACTTGAATTCTGTTGTAATCATTAATTGACTAACTAGCCAGGAGTGTGAAATTTGGCAGCGTCTGTTTGTGAGGTTTTTTCGTGTGACATGCATAACTCAACTTCTGATAGGCAGATCAAGTCGCGCCATACCCTATTCGACAGCTTGAAATCTCTATTTGTGCCCTTTAGTTAGACGCAAAAACCGATTCCAACACTTTCCCCCTCAAAGGGGTTCCGGAAGGGCCCACGTAGGGACATTAGGGATCCTACAAAATGAAAATACGTTAGGAGTCATATCTCGCCACCCACCTGTATGATCTTGCCGGAATTGGCTCATTTTGTTCAGAAAGTTTAGCTCTATAAAGCTATGAAGATGTTGTTGCCGAGGACACCTACGCTACAAACTTGGGTCAAAATGTGTTTTAAAATGGACCTTGAAAACACTAAATTGCCACTATCTCTTCAACCACTGGAGCGGTTCGACTAAGATTGGGCTTATTTTGTTCAGAGAGCAAAGCTCTATATAGCTATATACGCTGCGTTGCTATTGAGTTGGGTTAAGATGTGTTGCAAATAGGCCCTTGGGACCCCAAAACACCAAATTGACCATATCTCTTCAACCACTGAAGCCATTCGACTATGATTAGGCTCATTTTGTTCAAAAAACAAAACTTTATTATAATTATGTATGCTGAATTGCTATTGACTGGACCTGTCGAGCAGGTTTGGGTAAAGACGGTTTATACATGGGCCTTGGGACCCCGAAAACACCAAATTGGCCACATCTCTGCAATATGTAGATTTATTCAACCACGCTTGGGATCATTTCGTTCAGAGAATAATGCTATATATTGCTATATGTGGTGCTCTACTATTTGAGTTTTGTTTTGGGTCTACGACTTTAAAGAAATATGAGTATTTTCCTAACTTTTATATACAGCCAGAATTCACTTTCTTTGCCATGAGATAAGTTCGTAGTTTTAGTACTAATATCTGCAGCAGACATAGGCTAAGATTTCCACAATGGTGCCCATTACACTGTAGTGGGAATTAATTTCTCGCAACTACGGTGCAAAATGCACCTGTTACAATAAGAATACAGCCACACAGTTAGAAACACAAAGCTAAAATTTGTAATATATGCAAAACAGCCTTCATTTTTAGGATGTGTAACATTTTGCTACTCCACTATATAATTAAGCTACATTCAAACAACGATGTTCGTTGCAAAAATAACGAGCGAGAGGGTCTACTACATTTTATCAAAACTCTCGAATGCATTCTGGCCGATTGTTTAGACATTTTCAACACATATTCAGCAACCTTGAATAGATACGGGTTTGTCTAACTACAAGCACAGAACTCGATATTAACAAAACTGAGAATAAAATAAGTGGTCCAATATACGATATATTTATATTTCAGGTACTTTTTTAACCACGTGCAATATTTATATCCAGGATTTACTACATTGCTTAGTTTTCGACGTTTAGTAATAGTAATCAACCTTTTTAAAATATTTAGCACGCAAAAAATATTAATTTAAGAGAATTTATACATCATGAGCCAGGCTTCATTTGCTTCGTCTCAGTTAAGCGTGACGCAATGCATAGATAAGTGGTAAGTAGTATGGCGTACAAAAGCCTGACTAAGCCAAAACAGCCCTTTTCAGCGCCCCAAGACCATGTTAAATTCTATTCTACAATACTTTTCGAAAATCTTACAATTTTTGATAAGCAGGGCTTACGCCTGTCCTCCTCATATATTGTCTTTGTTCCAAAAATGTCTTTAGAAGTCCTTAAACATGGTGCAGACAATTAAAAAGTGTTTTAAAGTATCTGGCTTGATTCCACAAACAGGAAGTAATAATGCTTTGTTCCGACAGAAATTGTACGCAGTTCACATGCGATCTTTATTAGTTTCCGAAGGAATTTTGCTCTAATTTTATCGGGATTGTCAAAGAAAACCTGTCTACAGTCATTGCTGTAAGTCCATCTTATTTTGTGTTCTCTAGAAGATTTTTTCTCCAGCCACGTTTTTAGTGCAGAAACACTTATATATGTGAACATAACGTTTTTCCCAGGTATACTTAACCCGCGTCTTAGTATATACCGTAACTCGTATTTGAGTAATTCATCCACTGTTTCATCAACTTCAAGTACGGAATTGCCTATAACCCAGCCTAAAGTAACCATATTATTTCGACCTATCCTGTTTAGGCTTAGGCTTAGGATTTACATCAGAGGGCGAAAAGATTTCACATGTCTATTTCAAGGAGCCTGTACTGCTGCTCTACTATCACAAAAATACCTAGTATAAAAAACCTATTATCATGACGACTGTTCTGTAAAGAAAAATGGGTAGCTTGAGGACGCAGACACCAGCTGTATCCAATAATCTCTTGAGAGCAAAGAGAATTCAATATGCTTTAAGTTGTGATAATTCAATATAAGTCTTCCAAGTTACACCTTTGTCTAAGACTAGGTCAAATATTTAACCTCGGCATCCAAAAGAAAAATTACGCAGCCCATGCGAATATCTAGAAGAACGTCCAGCTTTAAAACTACACCCTTACACTTTCCTATATTAGCTAACAAAGACGTCTCTAGCACAGCACCACATGAAGTAAGGTGTTTTCTGATATTTTTGTAAGTCTATTACAAATGACGTTAGTACTTTTAATTGATATCACAAGGACAAGGTTGTCACAATATCTTACACACAAAACTCGACTATCATTAAGTCTGCTAATAATATCATTTACAACCATACAACGGAGCAGAAAAGAAACAAATCCTCCTGACGGAAATCCCCTAGCAGCTGTGATCGCTTGCTTGGCCTGTCCAACGACAACCACTCTGGTATATACTTAATAATTTATGTATCCAAACGTTGATGACATTCGGAATTCCAAATTCATCCATGCTGTTTAAAATATTCTCCAATTTTATGCAGTCAAATGCTCCAGAAATGTCTAGGAACAAGGCCATGCGCAAATTTCTCAGAAAACTTTTCCTGTTCAGCGGCTTCTCCATTTGCGGGAAATTTTGCCATAGGGGATGAACTGTGGTGGGGCTAATTGATTCGAAACTGGAACTACGGCGTCTGATTTTTATCATTGCTAGGCCTCATTACATGAAAATTTGAACGATGCCATCAGGGCCTGGAGACTTAAAATCACCACGACGCGCTACAGTTCATTTTTTTTGGTTTAACCATTTTATTCGTGACAACATCCATTTTGGTACCCTTACTAGTCTGTTTAATTATGTTGTCCATATCCATCTTCAGAAGAAATGGAGGAACGACACATGTACTTCCAACAGATACTTCAAAACACGCTTGTCGCATTCTGTATAGCAACCATCAGAGTACCCCAACTGGCCCAAAATGGTCTGGTTAATCCTGCCAAATATTTTATGAAGCCTGTTAAACGCCAGTCTTATGCACCGAATAGCACAATGATCTCCAGGAGTATCCTTCCCCTCCTGGCTCAGGACATCGCTCTTCAAGTTGAGGGGAATAACACACTAATGGTAATCACAGCAGGACGATAAATTCAACTTTCTTGATTGACAAGTCGACGAACCATTTCATTTTTATAACAATTTGATCCAGACCATGTTGAACTCTGCCCTACTCCAATAATTCAACTTTCTTGACTGACAGGTCGACGAACCATTTCATTTTTATAACAATTTGATCCGGACCCTGTTGAACTCTGCCCTACTCCAATAATGTACTCTGAATCGCTGGAGTGCTAAGATCTAGCCCCATAACTACAGTAAAAATATTAACCTTAAAGAATGCCTCAGGCATATGTAGCTACATATCATGGAACAACCGGAAAAAGATCCAGCTACCGGAACTGCCTATGTAAGCCGTATATGAAACTGGGACCTGGTCTCCCAAATTTAGTGAAACAAATGAATGAAGAAATGAAGGTACTGTGAATATAAAATATGTTAAAATTAAATACTATATTGGATACGTAATAAATAATAAATTTTATATATCATGTAATGTACTGTGATGACACCCTTGTCTCTGTGCAGTTTGAAAATTCTAAGAAAACTAATACTGGTTATCGAACAAGATGAATTTTCTCCGCGTTTATGCCCACCAGCGCAAAAATCTTTCCCCTATAGAAATCAGCGTGAACTGAATCACACTGAATGTGTTTCTGCCGCATAGAGCGTATACAAGATAATTTCGGTCTGTATTCTATCGTTTCCCTATACTAGACATATTAACCTGTAGTATACGTGAAATTATTGGTATATCCGATTCTAAAAGATAATAACTAAAAGGTGCTATAATTTTCTGAATAGAATAATATAAACGAGACAAACTGATTTTTAAAAAATATTATTTAAACAGGAATTCCGGTTCCCGTATGATTTTTGCCCTTTGTCGGAACCGCAATAGGAACACGAGTTTCACCGGAACCGGAGTTCCTATTATACCCTGGTATCAGGGAGTAACCGGAATTCCGGTTCCGGTTCCAGCGAAAATCGTGTTCCGGTTGCGGTTCCGGCAAAGGGCAAAAACCATACCGGAACCGGAATTCCGGTTTAAAAATTTTTCTTTGAAATTTTCCAAGTTTTTTGCTTCATCCTGTAATTCAAACATATGTAATATATATTATACAATGATCAAGCTCCAATAACGCCAAGCAAAAGAAAAGATTAACTAACCAATTTGCCGTGTGAAACGTAAGTAGGGCACATAATTTGAGCAGGAATTTTTCATAATAACCTGCAGGAGTTTGTTAAATCAAAGCCAGATTGATGCTTGTAGCAGCTATTTTACACATCCAGAAGTCTGAGGGATACGTTTGAATTAAACCGGTCCAACTCGGTAACAGAGTATGGCTTACGCAGAAGTACTTAGGGTATGCTTGGCTAACATAAATTGCGTCAAACACCCGCCAGTGCGCTTGTAAACTTGGTAAATCAGCCTAAATTGAAGTAAACTAACGATATCTGCAACGCAGCTAGAAACTGCTTTCTTGGCAATGAACTGTATTTATTGAAACTGTGCGAGCAGCATCACAGTGTGTCTCATTTATAGCAGTTTGATTAGAAAGTTATCATCATTATGATCTAACTGACGGGCACTGTTTATCCAACGCTAGCCTAAACAGTGTCTCTGACCACTGATCAGAAAATTACCTTCTATCTATTATTTTCTCTTAGAATCATATAAACCAATAATTTTAAGTTTCCTACAGAAGAACATGCAACAAACGTATGTGTAGTAAAGGGAGGCGACTGGAGACAGAGCGAAAGTATGTATTCTACGCTCCAAGCTTTGTAAGCACATTCGATTTGACACAGTATACACAATGGTGTATAGTGGAAGACATTTTTTGATCTGAATGTCCAAAAACCGACAGATTTGATCGACAAATAAACATTATTAGCTTCCTCAGTCTCTTTAAAGTTTCAGAAAGGCAATAATACCATCGCAATACATTAAGTTTAATGTACAAGTTATTTTTAATGCATTTTAAATCCACTATACCTTCATTTCTTCCATCATCTGTTTTACTATATATAAATTTCGAAGACCAGGTTCCGGATCCGGTTTAAATGGACGGTTCCGGTTGCTGGTTCCGGTTCCGGTTCCGGTTATTCCCTGCCTGGTATGTATATATAAATTTGTGCAGTTCGCCGATAATTTAATTCAAACGGAGCGAGCGAAGAGAGCGGATAATTACCCTAGGATAAATCGTGAAAATCTATTTTTTTCTGTTTCTGTCATTCATAACTCATCTTCAAATGGATAGATTTCGGTTATTTTTTTGTTCGATATCAAAAGTGACGAAAATGTTTCCTTTATATCGCGAACAGCTCAGACACATCTTCAAGGTCAGAATGGCAGAACAGTTGTTAAGTGTTCTTTGCCAAATCTGGCCATACGGGTATCAGTGTTTCGCAGAATATACCTAGCGACACAGGCTTCGCACAGAGTCAGCTCATCGACTACAACTTTGCTGACCACAACTTTTTTGAGAGACCATTCCCTGGGCCGCTGTGGGATCGAATACAGTTCATCGACCCTTTCCAGAAATAGCGATTTTTCAATATTCGGCATGCTATTCCGTGTTTTTGCATTACAGTGGTTAACAAGCACATTGGATATGATGGTTTTGCTGTCTAAAGTATAACTTGACTATATTATACATTTTCCTGTGGTTTCAAGAGTTTTAGGCTTGACGAACTCGATTCCCAAAAAGTAGGGCGTTTTCATTTGACCGAAATATGTGGCGTGCAGGGCATCAGGAATGGTCTATGTAGGTTTTCTGGTAGGCTGAATACGATGGTTTGGCTATCTAAAGTCGAGCAGCACTACCTTATGGCTTTTCAGAAGTTTTAACTGGGTTTAAAGCCAATGATCCCGATTTCAAGAACATAGTCGGTCTTCAATAGTTTGGTAAATGGCATCAAAAATGGTCTATATAGAGGTTTTTCGGGATGCGGAATACAGTGATTTCGATATCTGGGGTCCAGTGTTAACATTTCATGTTTTTCAAGGAGTTTCAATGTGTTTAGTGTCAATTAACCAAAAGTCCAGTCTATATAGGTTAACCGGTGGCTGAATACGATGGTTTGGCAAATACTTGGTACGTTGTCAGTTGTTTTCGATGCATTTAGGCTCGACAAGGATCTAGAATTTTCAACGGGTTCAGGGTCCAAGTGGTCTTAACGTGTTATATACATCAAACAAAGCCTGTTAAATCTAATTAAACAGAGTGATAAAAATGAAACAACGCACGCTGCGCTTCACACCCACTTGTGAGTTACTAGTAAAAGTTCTGGAACGTTACTGGATCGGTTTTGGTTATAGTATAGTATATCTATCGTGTGCTAACCTGTAAAATCCCCCGTCACCGGGTCGTAGCCTACATGGAGAGTATGTGCAAAATTTGATGGCGACGAGATCACTGGCTTATCAGAAAATCCACTTTTATCAGCCTTATCTTTGTCTCGATGATCTTTGTCCGACGATTTGCTTCCAGCACCAGCAACTTTTTTACCGAACCCAGCTGCAGCTTGGGATAACGTCGTTTTGTGCTTCTTCTTTTTACCTCCTCCACCACTAGATTGCTGCTGTTGTGATTGTTCTTTGTTGGATGCTGAAAAAACTTTACTTTATGAAACAACACCAATAACTAATGTGTGAAAACTGGTGTATTACTGCTGAAAGCAAAACGTTGTATATACGCCGTACAAATCGAGATGAAACAATAGTTTATGATGTTACATAATTTGCCTTTTAGTAAACTTTGACAGAGCATTTTTCGTATATTAATTTTCGTACATTAATAATACAAGAGAAAACTTCGTTAATATTGGTGTTTGCAAATAAAGCCAAAAATAAAATAGAAAGGATAAATTAATGTCCTTATAGGGCAAGGATACCGAAACTTTGGTAGCAGAATTACTAGCTTTTCCACAAAGGGCGCCGATATTTTTGCCTAGGTTAAAAAGGCTGCCAAGGTTAAAAATCAGGAAATTTCTCTCCGCTAGAAAATATGTTATTTGTGCAGCTAAATATCCCTAAATTTTGTCAGTGGAGCTAATATTGAAGTCAGCGTTAACATTTTATGATACCTATGTTGAATTTTTAGTCGGACTTCTTCATTCCCTCAAAATTTAGCGAGAGGCATCAACGTGGAGCTGGTTCGAAACGAATGGGCGCAGGGTCTTCGCTGCGCGCATGAACTGGTGGCCCTTGGCTTAAAGCAGGGATTTCTTGGCTTCGAAAAATTATTTGAAATACAATTTTTTGCACCAAAAACTATAAAAAATTTAACAAATGGTTTCAGAAACAATACGAAAACATCGCTAATGATGCTAAAAATCCTTTCAGCCACTTTTTTACTGAAGTTAATCAAATTTTTAACTTCAGAAGGATTCTTGTAAAAATTGCGAGACGTTTTGATATCATATCGGTTTTTATTGGTGGAAACCAAAAATTTTGATACGGAGACCCAAAAATTTTCCAGGGCAGCCAGCGGGGTGGCGCCTGTTTTTACGAGGGGGCCAAGAAGAATATCAGGGGCGTGCCTCGCCCTCCAAATTGCAGACAATGCAGTTATCTAGACGCCAAAACATATTCAACCATCTTCACCCAAACAAATGAGTTCTGCTAACATCGGAATGGGGCCCGATAAAATATGTCACTTGTTGAATCTCGATAATTGCTGCAGATACCTGAGAGAAATTTGGTGCATTTTGTAAAAAGAACTAAGCTCTATGTCTCAATGTAAATGCAAATAGCGTGCTGCAACTACCTATCATTATTTGCAAAGGTATGACTGGGTCATAATGGGTTTGAAATGGCCCCATATGGCTAAAAAAGAAGCGTTATATCTCCGCAAACGCTCGAGCTAAGATAAGTGTGTATTACAGGTCTAATTTTGCACATGTTGAAGTTAATATAGCTGTAACCATTGCCATATTGGCCACATCAAACAGAAATTCATACTCTACATATACGCACATTGTGTACTGCTATTACGTAACATTATTTACACTCCAGAGTTGTGTCAAAATGTATTTTTGAATGGTCCCCTGAGGCCGAAAAATACACGAAAACTGTATAATTCCACCATTGATTTGTCTCATTTAGTGAAAAAAATTCATCCACTACATATTGATAAGCGGGCATATATATCAACTATTCGTGCAACATTGCTGATATTCGACTCATTTTGTATAAACGTAGAATCTTAATGTAGCTATGAATGTCTCTCTAAATTACAGATTCGGCACATGGACTTCACAATCATTGAGATAACATATATAATCTAATAGTTTAGAATCCCGCACCAATATTTTACGCCTTTTCAGAGGTTTTCAATGGGTTTATGGTAGACGAACTCTGTTTCCACTATATATCTGTCGTTTGGTGATGCATCGCGTAACTAATAAAATTTTTTATTCAGCAGCAGTGCAAGCAGAACATCACCCATTCCATGATATTAAATTAAACCACCAGATCAAAAACACTGAGTCATAGGAATTCAAGCTTCAAATATATATATTGTGAAATTTTAAATGTTTTCAGTGGGTCTTTAACAAATGGTTGTTAATCATTCATGACTTGACATATGACTCCTGCTAAATTTTTAAGACATAGCGGTAAATAGATAGATACGTATTCATAAATTAACGGGGTAATTAAAATCTAGTTAGGTTTGTAATAAGAACCCATTCTAGCACCTCATATCAAATGTTAGCCTAACTCCAAAAACTTCGTATGAAGCCTAATCATTTCACAGTTTGTAATGGTTGAAACTCATTATTTTGCAATACCGCTTTGCCTAGATATAGCTTCCTTAGTGATTTTATTATTTCACATTTCAGAACTAATTGTTCTGCAGTCTCATCTATTTCGTAAAAACATAATGGTGTATATTTCTGATTCACATAACCTCAACGTAACGAAATATACCTCAATACGTGGAACATGTTTCGTAAACTAAATTGATTGCCAGCTAAGAGGTTCATAGAGCACTGACTGATAGTAAGTAGCTAAAATCTGTACCGTGATAAGCCTGCTCTTCCAGTGGCCCGCCTCCATAATAATCAGTGACACCAGGCTGTCCTACCGAACTTGTGCCAACACAAGTGGTCGTTGTACCATGGTGCGGCTCACGAGGCAGAGGTTTTAAGCTCACTAGACCAGTCGACGCAGCGTTGTTGACAGAACTGCTCGTAAGCCGCAAAGGTGGAGGTGGTGGTTTATCGTCACTGCTGCAATCAGACATTGCCAATTTCAAGTTTAACGGAAGTTATACACCCTAAATAGATTATACATGAACTATCACTGAACGCAAGGTTTAACGACTGAATATTGAAATAGTTAACTGCACTACATTTATTATTTGCGTCTTATTACTAAGGTATATGTATTGATTAATCAAAATTATCTGAAAACTATTATAAAGGATGGGCACATTGTACAGAAAATTGTAAGCCAGTTTATTTCTAAAAAACATACGTATTCTATATATCTAATATAAATATATAAACTAATCATTTGGATCAGAAAATTTTGGACTGGTCGTAAACGGTTTGTACTGCTAAATGATTCTGACTTTTATGGCTACTAATGTGGCAAGTGGAGTTCAACAAGGAAACGTCTTGGAACCCATCTTGTTTTTATATAAACGATATCGGTGGTACAGTAAGTGGCGCAGTACGTAGATTTGCGATACGGTACTTGCGCAGATTAAATATAGGTAACTCAGTTCATTAAAACTACATATGCGTAACTCAAATCATTTGTGGCACAGTGGTTAGGTCGCAGGTCTCACAACCATGGAGTCTCTTCACGACTTGTGATTCGGCAGCTCTGGCTGCGATTGCCAAAGTACAACTTGGATACTTTAATACCTTAACAAATCTATTAATTCCCTATGCGATGTTTTCAGTATGCGCGCAGATTTAGATGCACTAAACGCATGGATCGAAAGGCGGGCAATGCAGTTCAATATCCCGAAAATGCAAATTATATAAAATTCTTGAGTGGTAAAAATGTTTTTGTGGTATCACTCTATCAGATAATCTTAAATATTCTGCACATTATGCTCACTTGCTAAAATTTTGAAACCATTTTACCATGCATGCAGTTAGGTGGCAATTTGTGAATAACAACTTCTTTCTTTATTATAACAAAGTATTGGTTCGATCTGATTTAGAACAAAAATTTATCAACTTGGAATCCTCATTATAAACGTGATATATATTTGACTTGGTCGCTACAACACACCGGTACACGGTTATTTCCCGTTATCTGGCATCACGCTAGAGATGGGTGCATTCCAAACCATTAATCGGCCCGACTCTGGTTTGCGGCGAGATCGCCCAAGATTCGTGACCGCCTTAAATTTTCAATGCCCCCGGTTATTTTTTTTAATTATGGAGAACTTGTGCAGGGGCAGCCCCCTCCACAAATTTTGCCTCTACCGAAATGTCAGATTACTAAGACACTTTGTTATGAAGATAGGCTGTGCTGACTACAATTCAAACCGCTAAAACCAGGTATGTGCGTTCGGATCATATGCTGTTGAGTAAACTGTGCAATGTGGTGGACTTTTCCGCGTTATGCCTATTTCAATGGGCATAATTCTAAACTCCGCTCTCGGTACACAACCAAATGTGACTCAGCTAGATATCGTTTTGCCTTCCGTGTATTTCAGTTTTGGAATCGTTTGCCAGCAACTGCTGTAAATCTCAGTAAGGTCAATACGTTTAAAACACTGCTCCATAGCTCATGCTGCTTAAAGATTATTTCATAATTATGCTGTTGCTCGTCTAAATTGAGTTCCAGGTATTTCAGTCGTACAGTTTCAATACAGCCAAATACGGCTGTTGCCTTTACTGCGTTCGTCGAGTTGTTTCAACAATCAGTTGTTTAAATTATAGTTAAGCCTTGGTAGAAAGCATCAGATATCCAACATCCTGTTGAGTTGCCCCTATACAGTTGACAACACAACAAGTCGTATTACTAACCACTGAGCCTACCTACTCTGCTCGCCCTGGTAAGACTCACCCGACACTAGGGCCGATCTTTTAAATTATTGATAACTACTACTAATGATTACGTTATCACTCCCATTAATTTTATGAACCACCTAGATTTTTATTATGTAATTTATTTATTTGTATTACTGATGTAATTATTACTGAGGTTAAAAATTACCTACATGTGAAGTCCTACCATTCTCCGACTCCATTCTTTAAAAATATCAGACAAGGATCTAGGTACAGCACTGTAAATTCTCCAAAACGCAATTCTTTGTGTAACACTTGAAGACAGTTTCGAAAAATGCAATAATGAAGTCAAAGACTAGAGACGTAACACTACAATTCACATGTCGCAACAATACTTGCAACCCGATTGAACATAGCTAATAAAAGAAATTAATGAAAATATTCAAATTAAGATAGAAAAAGTACGTTTTAAGATTTTGACGAAGTCGAAATTTGAGGGAACCGTATAATAAACTATTTAGTGAAAAAATAGAATGGAATTTTTGCCCGGGAACCCTTTGGTAGCTTACTAAACCACCGACATTTAGAAATAACACATTTCGAGAAAACATATTCATAAGATGATGTAAATTTAGCTATGGCAGTCCACAACAGCTATATGATTAGCAAGGTTATATATTATTCCAAATTAAAAATACATGAAATATGCAATTATAATACCAAATAAATAATACAAACACAAAATATCTTGAGCAATTATCCAACAAAGTTTGTCCAAAAACAGTTGGAATTATATATACATATATATAAAATTAAATCCAGCGGTCAAAGGTCACGCCCAAAACGTGCGTTGGTGAGAGCTTGACCATTGATTTCCTGCCACCAGGTCTGCAGTTTCCGAAACGAACGACATATGAGGGAAGTCAAGTTGCCATTGGTTATAGAAACATAAAGTTAAGTAGGTGAAAATTAAATCTATTGAGAAGCATGAGATACACTGATATTTATCGCAAATTTCGCAAACCACAAAAATATGATGATGTTACAAAACGGCGCATGTAGACTCCTTAAACCAAATTAAAATACAAAAGATACGAAAGAACGATAGTTATAAATTAAAGAACGAAGAGAAGGAATTGTCTTAGATATTCGGGATAGGGGAGCGTCTGGAGTTTCACGGGATTGGGCTCCCTCTCAGGGTGTTCGACGTCGTTCAGAGGGGATAGAGGGAAGTATGCGAACATCAGTGAGATAATCCCATCTGTCTACCTTAAGACTATGTACGCTTCAGTTAGTGTTCACGTATTAACTTGTCTTTCCGCTCATTTTATATTTTATATTTAGATATTGCAAGATTCAACCTTAAGGGATCAACATCGAGGGTTATAAAAGACAAAAAACCATGGACATACGAGTGTAAATTACAACGAATTATTTCCAACAGCAAATACGCACATTTCGCTGTACGAAAATACGCATATTTTGCTTCGTATACGAAAATTTTCTTGCTGAGTTTGCCATTCAGCAGCACCATAGCCATATTGTAGAAACCTTTGTGTTTGACAGTTCAAAATGAAACGGGGATTACATCCTCAAAAATGCCTAAATTTTTACCGCTCGAATTGATTTGTGTATCGTGTAATGTCTGATGATATGAAGCTTTATGACGTAAAATTCATATCCTGTAATGTGGGGGCCCATGTCAACTTTAGGGGCCTGATGTTATGACGTCAGAAAATAGAACAGCTTAGATCGGGGGAAGGGGGTTCAGGGGCGCACCCTCCCTTGGCTCAGGCAGTACATGGCTCATATAGTTATCGTAGCTTAGGCTAAGACTAAGGCTTAGGGTTAGTACATCAAGCACGTATCATGCTAACCGGATCCCTTAGGCTAAACAGCGTTTCGCCTGGCAACCGAGGAAACCGAGGTCGTCCGGCAGAATAGCGTGGAATGGTAGTAATGGTAGTACATCTGGGGTCCATGAAAAGGGCAGAACTGGTCCTAATATATAATAAAAGTGGAACTACGCCACGAGGCGTTCATATGTAACAGGCCCGTTCCGGCCCGTTACGCGTCTCTCACACGATTCCGACGTTAAGTCTGCTTAAGCTGGCCTCAAATCGGATTGGATAGAGTTAGCGGGAACCAGGTTTTCATGTGGTGTGGCCGGGTGCCATGGGTGCCGACAATTGCTTTTCGTATTGTTATATTATGCTTGTATCTTCGCCGTTGCTATGCTGTTATCATTGATATAACCCGTTATTGCATGACCTATTTTATGATTGTGTAGTCGGACAAGGCGCTACTGAGCCCAGAGGAAGTTGGCTTCGCTCATCTGGTTGGATTTAGAAAGATAACAATGTAGGATAGTATTTCACTGGCTAGGACAGAGATCTGAACGGAACTCGACTGTTTCCCCCATTTCCCTATTGGAAATTCAAAATTTAAACCGTCCGGGAATA
>JASANE010002277.1:0-10934 GCA_030248225.1 Trileptium ribeirensis | reverse complement strand
ACCACGTATTGCTCGCAAACCACTGAGCTATCTGAGAGCTGTTGCTCGGTTCTTCAAGGAACCTCACAAAGCCAGCGAATAACAACGCACGTTCAAACGTACGATATACGACAAACTCAGTAAACACAACGAGTCGCAATGTGCGTTGGGTCCATTTGGGCCTAGCGGGCATGAGAGGGTTAAAATGTTTTAAGACATAGCCGAAGCTGAAACTGTCACGTATACAAAGTAAAAGTTTCAGTAACTACGACAAGTACGACACATTAACCTACCTATAGTACCCATCACGATGACCTAGACAACCTAAGCCAAAGGCCAACAACGAAAAGCCAATTAAAAGGTTGAAACAGCCTTGCGAGAATGTTTTAGTGTTACCAAAATTTGTTTATTACCTAATAATATATACATTTATTGTCCCATGTTGTTAAGAAACATTCCATGAAACATGAGAAATATTTTTCGTTGGAGTTGAAAATTTTACGAATCGATAGCCATATTTTACGATACAAGGCTGACAAAAATTACTACACAGTTTCGGTTAATGTCCAAATATACATGGGGATATTGTGAATGATTTTCTTTTTTAAATCTGTGGACTGCCACATTTTGACCTTAAGTCTTGTATTTGTTCGTGCACGGTAGATAAATCGTGGTACGAATTTTCAAAGTAAACCTGCTTCTGAACGAAAATATATTTAAAGTCGAATTGATATTAAATATTTTAATAGCCGAAAGTCGATCCTAAGCAGCGTTTTGCGAAAAAAAACTTTTAGATATGGCCAAATAAGATAGATTCGATTGAATGTATGTTTGATTTGTTGCTTCTATGATAGAGCATGCATATTATATTGAAGATTAGATTTCAGTGATCGATTGTCAGCTGTAAACTTTCAGCTCCAGGGAGATCATTAAGTCAACACAAATACTCACATGATCGCTTTTATGATTTTTAATCTATATATTGGTTATTATTTAGCTTAACACAACAAAAAATAATTTAGTTTCTGCAGCTTGCGTTTGTACACGAACGTTGTGGTCGGTATGATGAGAGCATTGTTGACCAACGAAACTTGTATCGGGTTCATGGTCAGAGTTGTTTTCGATGGCTGTGGGAAAATAATAGTTTGTTTGCTTCGGATTTCTCACACGGTTTCAGGTTCACCTAGAGGCTACAAGTCCTAAAAACGTTGAACCATTGAGCATCATTTTCAAAACTATATTACCTGACATGTATTCAAATGATGCTTAAACAATGTTTGTGCAATCAACATTTATTTTGGTTTAATCCCAAATTGTGGATACTCAAAGTTTCACAGTGTACCCTGAAAAGCTTGTACACTTAAATATAGAAACAAATTAAGGTTGATTTCTATTCCCAGCCCGAATTTAGTCAATATTGAAGATACAGAGCTGATTTTGGTACAAATCGATTCAGTTAGATGAGGCGGTTCAGAAAATACTCATTTTAACCATATCCCTTAAAGATTTTTCTTCGATTTTTTGGGGTCCCAATACCTCCTTGGGATATAGCGGATACTTCGCTTGAAGAGGATGGCTTAGGGCTCCTTAGAGAGATTAACGGGTCCGCGGGCAGAGTGGAGATCTTCAGTACTGGGATAAAGTTTCTAAATTCTTTGGGACTCAAAATTGTTTCTTAATTTTTGCAAATTTTCTCTCGATTTTGCCAATAATCCCTCGATTTTTACCAATTTTCTGATAAGTTTTGCCTATTTTTGTCAGTTTTCGATATGCGCGAGGGGGAATCGACGAAGCCAAAAGGGTGAGAGAGGGCCACAGTCTCAGGAAATAATCTCCCCTATGAGCGTGTATGTATATGAACCCATTCAACAGAAATGTTATTGTTTTCAACACATTTTGAGAGACAAAATCCTAGAGAAAGAACCGGTCCAACTAATTAAAAGTGGAATCACCTCAAGGCCCCTAGCGTATCATGATTTCCCCTCGGGTGATCGTATAAATGTTTTATCCCATTAAGACATAAGTGGCCGATGTTGACCGGCCTGGGGGTAGTTGGTTCCGTCGACGGAGGGGGGGGCGCTGGGATGGCTTACGCCAGACACGATTCAGTCGAAATGTTTACAAACTCACAATCTTCATGGATAAGGTGCTAAAGATTTACTAAAAATGCTAAAGATTTGATAAAACTATAGAGATTTTGTTTAAATGTTCCGGGCACCTTCGGTGCAATGGGCGACGCCTCAAGGGGAGTAAATAGGGCTTAGGAGATCTGTCCCTTACACGTAGCTCATATAGATACTATATACCCTATGCTTAATTCTAAGTCTAAGGCTATGGCTATGAGTGAGCCTAAGGCTAATCCTAAGTCTATTAAGGCTAAGGTTTACCTAACTATTAATTTTTACTGCCGCTTTTATAAGAGGATAAGAGGAAAACTTGACAAGAACTTAAAACTGTTCATTTCTAAAAATCTTAACTGTCGTTTGCTGCCGCTTCCCTGAGTGTAGAAGCATACATAAACAACAAAAAAAACCATCGCCTTAAACGGGTTGCATATCTTACAAACGCATCGTTTACATCGTGCAACAACCATGTGAACACAAGTAGCCGAAATTCTGAAAAATCCGCTTGATAGCTCTATTTATTAAAGTCTAATTGCAAAGCTGTTGTAACTCTCGATTAGCGGATTCTAGAAGATGACAAACATTCGTTGGGTGCTTTGTTGCTTCTAGGCCTCTGGGAATGGTTTTATCATAAATATTGAGAATTCCTTTTTAATGCAAAAATCATAAAATTTGCTGAAAATTTTGTAAAAATTTGATGAAGGAATCAGTAGAGTGGAGGAAACACTAAACTGAGTCACAATGCCGTTACGAACTAGAAGAAAACAAGTTAACCTGAGACAAAATGTCTTCACAGTTGTTGGCGCTGTTTCATACTGTAGTTTCGGACCAGGGTTTATATAGTCCTCATTTTCAATAGCGCTTCTGAAAACTCATATTGGCTGTTTCAGGTAGATTAATTGCCAAATATTCTATGTTAAAATTCGCTTTCACATTGCCAACGTCTAGCATAATACACTGTTAATGTTTTACAGTGTATACCAAGTAGAGAAAAAAATTAGCTTGCACTTACTAAAATAACTTTCACCAGTAGTTCAAACTACTTCAGAACCTAACCAGTTAATCAAAATTATACTACATCACTGGTTTACACCTCAGTATTTATAGCAGCAGAAAGATATAATACCGTGCGATACAGCCTGCGTGTGCGCTATCATGGCTATCAATCATTGCATTTCCGGCTTCGTTTGTATTTTCTCACAGCCGCATTTTATTTCAAATTGCATATCAATTTAATCTAAATTGAAACCAAATACATAATTTCGGGTAATAGAGCTTTCACATATAGTTTCACGTTCTTACTTCGTTTGCATATGACAACAAAATGATTGCAATTATACTTGATCTGAAATTTCTCCTTGAACCTGTTAATCCTTTCATGTCCACTAGGTCCAAATGGACCCAACGCACATTGCGAGTCGAATTTACTGAATTTCTAGTATGTCATGCGTTGTTATTCACTCAAGTTGTGAGGTTCCTTAAGGAACCGAGCAACAGCTCAGTGGTTTGCGCACACAGGTTTCACTCGTACGTCCCGGGCTCGGTCTCTGGCGCAGGTTTGAGTTTGTCAAACATTTCACGATACACAAATTAATTCAGGCACGAAAACGTTAATGATGTTAATGGCCATTATAATTATCAGTTGAGAAATGGCTTATTAGGCCAATCTGGACCTTTTATTGTTGCCTAAACAAGAGTCTGGTGCTAAAAAGGCAACATTCATTACAGCTAAAAATAACGAGAGCACTTATTGAATTGTTTTAGCCGCATGGAAAAAGTAGTAGAGGTCCGTATCTGCGAGGAACTTATTAAACCCTAAATCCCAGTTAATAAATATTAATTTCATAAAATTTATTCTTCAATTATTTGAAGTTTCTGAATTTTGGAAACTGAGGATTTAGAAAGTTTACTCACACAAAGCATCTGACAAGTTAAGGACCTACAAATTTGTAATAAGTTTGACTAAATGTTTATTATAAATAATTTTGGAGAAGACTAGAAGATCGGACATGCTTTTGTACGTACACTTGTCTGATCATATGGTTGTTATTCGAATACCCCCTCACCAAAAAATTACAAGGGAGGTGCCATCATTTTTAGGAAGGTATTTGCTACCCCTCTAAAATTCTTAGGTGATCTACTATTGCCCAAGTTTCGAGAAACTGAGGATTTAGAAAGTTTACTCACACAAAGCATCTGACAAGTTAAGGACCTACAAATTTGTAATAAGTTTGACTAAATGTTCATTATAAATAATTTTGGAGAAGACTAGAAGATCGGACATGCTCATGTACGTACACTTGTCTGATCATATGGTTGTTATTCGAATACCCCCTCACCAAAAAATTACAAGGGAGGTGCCATCATTTTTAGGAAGGTATTTGCTACCCCTCTAAAATTCTTAGGTGATCTACTATTGCCCAAGTTTCGAGAAACTGAGGATTTAGAAAGTTTACTCACACAAAGCATCTGACAAGTTAAGGACCTACAAATTTGTAATAAGTTTGACTAAATGTTCATTATAAATAATTTTGGAGAAGACTAGAAGATCGGACATGCTCATGTACGTACACTTGTCTGATCATATGGTTGTTATTCGAATACCCCCTCACCAAAAAATTACAAGGGAGCTACCACCATTTTTAGGAAGGTATTTGCTACCCCTCTAAAATTCTTTGATGATCTACTATTGCCCAAGGTTCGATGGCGTGGTATGGGCTATGCCCATTGTTCTCAGGGGTGATATGGGTTGCCTTGGTAGGTTTCTTCGGAAAAACACCTATCCATCCCTAAAATTCTGTTTTACTTTATTAAGTGTCGTCTGCAAACTTTGTTAGAACATAATTTTGATCCGAGACTTTAGTCAACTTTCCAACTTTAAGCATGGCAATTAGAGAAACGCAGACCGCCAATAAAAAACTTACACCGTTTTGTCACAATATCACGCAATAGTTCACTATGAATAAAGCGAATAGTTTGTATCTTCTACTACATTGGATTATCTTACTTGAATTTGAGACATCATTACATTATATGTCATGTTATAATTTTGTAACGCTTCCCTACACCTAGTGTACATAGTATAAAACCAATATGTGTTGATCGGGATGGCTCTGGTGCAGTGGTAGCGCGCTAGTCTTGCAACCTGGGCACTCGAGTTTTATTAATCCTGGCTGATCCATAGTAAAGATCACTCCGTGGATGTTTTCAAGTTTTAGTCAAAAATGTTTTAGTCGTTATAATGCTTGAATGTAATCATAATAAGATATAAATGTGATCAGCAATAATATTTATTACCCTATATTTAGCTTTATAATAATTGTATTATCAGCAATGAATACGACAGATACATCAAAATATGCCGATGTATGTCCCCGGTTAATTGACTATCTGGTTATCGTCGGCTCAAGACATCCTGGTCAGCAGTCGAAAGTTGCGCCAACAGTCGAGTAACGTTAATCGATTATTTTAGAATGTC
This sequence comes from Trileptium ribeirensis, assembly GCA_030248225.1. Classification (NCBI taxonomy): domain Eukaryota; kingdom Metazoa; phylum Nematoda; class Enoplea; order Enoplida; family Thoracostomopsidae; genus Trileptium; species Trileptium ribeirensis. The sequence continues at coordinate 5,354 of JASANE010002277.1, read as the reverse complement.
TTTTGACGTCATAAAATATTTTACGAATCGTATCATATCGCTGATGAGATCTCAACTAATAGTGTATTTTTTCACGTATTAAAAGCCAATGTTTCAGCTGAATTTGGCCTAAAATAAAATTTGAAGCAACTTTTAATAATTTAGTTTACGACTAAAATTTTAAAACATTGCGCTTCAAGGCACAACAAATATAACCTACATAATTCTACATCGAACAAGTACTAGGGTACAAAAGAGTAAAATTTATAAAGATTGGCTCTAAAAATATCGCGTCTATTAGAGCCATTTTTCTGTTACCTATGTGAGCTTTGTTAAATTCCTTCAAACGGTATTCGGCAATTCGAGCAGTCAAAATTTTCAAATATCGGATGGCTATATGCATTTCTCTTTTTATATAAAATTTCCATAAGTGAAATTTTTGGTTGGAACACTAAGCTATGCTCAAATACTATAAAATTTTATGTGTTAGTTAAGCAATTTTGCACATAAAATTAACTAATGAAGGCAGTTAATAACAAGTTGTATTTATGTAAATTTAAATTGCGTCTTCTGTGCGCGGTGTCAGGTCGGAGGTGTGTGGTTGCAAAAATTTTTTATGCCGTGGATACCTGCGAAAATTGGAAGCTTGAATACCGCTACAAGGCCCGTGCACGTGGGCTCAGGGAATCTTATGCAGGCCCGCGAAGCCCGCAACCTTGCACATGTATATCGTGGCTCCTAAATTTCATCATCACTGGCTTCAAACTATTCTTTTTAATTTAGCTTTGTAAGTGTAAATATGTGAAATTAGCATGCTCCTACCAAGTTTCACTACGACAAATTGACCCACTCTCCTACACTTCCTTCCTTCGCTTCACCCACCTTCATCACGACCGTCCAGCCAGTCATCATAAGCGAAAGGGTTCTCTAAAAAGAATATTGTGAAATTTGTCACATTTCCGTCTCATAATATTTGTCATAGCACCACTGATTGCACAAATCTTTGTTTTTTCGGATGGATGTTTAGTAAAAGAGCTTTTTAGATAGCGCGGACTAAAGGAAATGAACCATCCGCTCGTTTAAACACCGCTCAGTAAATTAACAATTTAGTCATGTCGATGACAGTGCCACTGCCTAATAAGTGGAACCGACGAAGTGGCCAATAAATAAAATCACGAAATCTCCCAGTAATTTCGAAACCTGCTGCTAAAGAGAACCACCAAGATTTCAGGACTTTGCTCAATACACGTGAACGCCATATATTTTTGCTGGCGCTAACTATGCGGAGGTACTTAGGCATGTCGACAAAAGTGCTTAATGGTGAACACGTAAGATTGTAAACGTTACATGTGTAAAACCCAGTGGTCGGGTCCTACTTAGTCTGGTATTAATATATAGAAACGGTAGTGAACTCATTAACAATCAAGCACTATAACATAACATAAGGATACGCTAGTAGGTAGTACGCAGCAAACTGTTCGTATTCAGATAATAAAATAATTTTCTGTTAAAATTTATTCGGCTTGAGACTTCGTTCTTCAGAACACAACTTCTAGTTTTTAGTTGCTATATAAGCCCCCATGAGAAGAGAGGACAATTTGGGCATCATGGTAGAGATAATCGAGCGTCGGACGCTCGACGATCTTTTAAGTGGCTTCGCTAACGATTCAATTTTCGCCGAATGTGAAGCATTCGATACTTTGTTCGATTTCTCTATTTTCGTCAATTCGGTGAGCGGTGTGGCGATTTATAGTAGCCTTCCGTAAATCTGTGGTAAAATCCACACAGTTCGACAAATCTTCGCAATTCGGTGAGTGTCTGGATGCTGGAATTGATTGATTACCTCGACATTGTGCTCGAGCCGGCGGAGTCCATCTGCAGATACCTCGACAAATTCAACTGTCAGTCTGAAGAATTAGGATTTGGTCCTCTAGTTTGAGTCCATATTTGTCGAGACGTACGAATGCGCGGTTGAGGTGTTCGCTCTTTTCGTTATTGGTAGTACTTGCGGCGATAATATCACCGGTGTAGGTTTTGACAAACAGCATATCTCGGAATGCGTGATCCGTCAGATGTTGGAACGCTTGTGAAGCAAACCAAATGGCATGCGGCGGTAGAGAAACATGCCAAATAGTGTTGTGAAAACCGTCTTTTCGATACCTTCCAGTGCAAACACAATCTGACGAAACGCGTTAACACAATCCAGTTCGCTGAAAACTCGCCATCTACATAATTTGTTGGTGATGTCGATGTATTTCGGCATCAAATATCGTTCGGGCAGTGAGCGAAAGTTGATTTGCCGGTAGTCACCACAAGGTTGTAAACCGCTATTCGGTTTCGTGACAAGAGAAGTGGCGTAGCCCAGGGCGATTCTCCTCGTTGAACAATACCACTGCATTCTAAATCGGCGTATTCGGCCAATGTTGCCAGTAGTTTGTCGATGAACAATCTAAGCAGCCTTGTAAAGCACATCGGACGATATGTTGTTGAATTAGATGCATTACAGGAGTAATGGTTAATGGTTATTTGAAAACTGACTTGATTCGCGCCAACAGCTTCGAGTCGAAGGATCTTGTGTCACGGATCTCACGACGTTTTGGTTTTGTCGTCAGATCGTTATCGGATGTTGTGGTGGTTGTACCAGTCGTTAGACTAGACGGCTGCGTGAATAGTATTGTCACTGCAGTTGATTTACAGTGCATGTGCTCGCAAAAAAGTATTGCCTAATAACTATCGGTTGAATTACGTCGGTAGTAATAAATCGCAATTGATGTCATTTGTTAAAGCCCTCGAGCCGTAAACGTAGGTATTAACCGGAGTTGAATACGCAGCTGCAGGGCCTTCGGCTGACATTGGCAATGCAAATACCTAATAGTCAGAGTAAGCTTCTGTCAGCTTCCTGTACCGATTGGGTTTGCGGCTATGCGAACCGAGTTTACTCCCATGGTTATCACGCTGCTGATGAAATTCGGCCGCTTCCCGAATTGTTACCAATGTTCCACCATTAGCATAGTTAGCGGCAGCGTATCTGGTCATCTTGAAAGCTTGTGTGATAAAAGCAAATTGATATGTTTTGGCTGTGAATTCGTGAGCGATAATGAGATCTACAACTTCGTCCGTTGCTATCGCCACTACGAGGACCATTGCCACAGAGGTTGCATTATTGATTCGGTCTGCCACACGAGTCCATGGCTTCGACCATTGCGCACATTTTATGGAGCCGTTTGTTGAAATGCTCGAATAGATTGTCATTATCCCTGATCGTACTGCAGATAGTGCCATGGTTTTTCAATTGTTCCAACATGCAGTCGTAGTTGTCTGTTAGTTTGTCGATTGGCCGCTTGGACATCGAAAGGACGACCATCCGGGCGGGTCCCTGTAGCATCTCCAGAAATCGCAGTTGCACCAAACTATCGTTCTTGTGCACGAGTCGTTGCAGCTGTCTTAACGCGACGGATGGTTTGCAAGAGTGTAGGAAAAAGCTCTACGGAAAAATGCCCTACGGGAGAAAAGCCCTACCTTACACCCCTGTAAAGTTAGCTTGCCCCCCCTGTAAGGCCCCTTGCTCCCTTGCAGTCAAAGTCGGGCTACGCCCCCGTCACTAATAATGATTGATTAGTAAGAGCTTGTAAACTACTCGCATTCTTAAAATGATTAACGAATTAATATAATAATTCCATTTAGATGTTTCACTGAGTTCGTCATTTGTCACTTCGATTGTACTGCACTAACAGTCAAAAGCATGGAGGTCGTCAAAAATAACAATCGGCTGTCACATGCGCCTATGCACTTCTGCCGGATAAATCGCAGGATTCTTACGAAGAAGCATTTCAAGCAATAGTTTGCCGATCCGAGCAGTTGGGGTTTTCCGTCGACCCGGACCCGTCGACCTGCGGAATGATGGACGGTTTGACATTTCCGCAGCCGCTTATAGACTATTTCGACAGCAATTATGTATCGGGTACTTTTCGGTCAGTTTTGCGGCCCCCACAGCAGGCGACACAAATGAACACAGTTCGAATCCGAAGAATGGCTCCGAAGTATGGTATTGAACAGTGGAAATTCACGAAGCTACGATAAATAGTGGTCATCGCACAAATAATTTTTGCGAAGCGTGGAATAACAGTTTCAGTCATGCTGTTGGGCACAGCCATCCATCGTTATGGCGGCTCATCAGCCATATCAAGGAGGACGAAGCGAACTCTCGCTTACAGATTCTGCAAGAAGCTCGTCGGTGCCCGCCTCAAAAACGTGTGAAGCGAGTCACAACCCAGCTACAGGAAAGGCTCCAGAGAATGTGTCAATCAAGAATTTCCAATAACAAATCAATTGTGGAATTGTTGCAAGGAATTGGACACTGTATACTGTACTAATTAGTAACAATATGAGTATGTTTGTAATGTTTTATGAATTTCTGCTTGCATAGCCAATTTGAATTAGGTAGGGCTTCTCTCCTGGAGGGCTTTTTTCGGGTAGGGCTTTTTTCCGTAGGGCTTTTCGCCGTAGGGCTTTTCTCCGTGCACCGAAATTGACACCGCTTTCGACAATGTCGGTAGTGCGCGTGGAAGGCTACTGAGCTTGACGCAATCTGAGGCATCGCCCAACTTTCGATAGATTTTCTCAAATCAGACTGCGGCATCCTTTTCGACGAAGTCTTGCAGTTGCACCGAATTAGCATCAAGCGTATGCAGTTTATGCATGACTAAACTTAAGCTGCGCCCCTTACCGTTACGTTTCGTCAAAAGCAATTGCCATTCAGTTGTTCACTGAACACAAATTTCATTTTTGCGTTAAAGAACAGAAATTAGTCCGTTTCATATTTCATACATTATGATTTGAAAATGTTCGCTAACACATTGGTGTTAAGGTACAAGGGCCGAATTACATTCGCTAATGGCGATATAGAACAGAAAAATGTCGAAATCGGATATGGCTATTGAAATCCGGGTTTTGTTTTCTAACAATGTTTTATACATGGTGTCAAAAGAGGATGGTTGCGGGCGCATATTAAGTTTACTCTTGCATTATTGCTTGTTGTCATAGACATTTGTTCGTTAACAAGTAATTGTGCGACACTGTTGTCGGCGTTCGAATTCGCGACCTCAAGCGATGCGACAATGTCGGCTTTCATGCTCTGCAGCTCGAACTTTAGGGTCGCCGTTGGTGAGACGCTATATGTAGCATATCTGTCATCTCGGATTTCCGCAGTTTGTGCCAGTTCGCTTCCACGTACCGGGATAGCCCGACATAGCCAGCAGTAAGCGTAACGACTTTGCATGGCGTCGCCAATTTATTGACAGCGACCAGTCGAAAACACGGATTGATGCTTGACTTGGCCGGAAGCTTTGACGTATCAAAATTCGACGATCACAGCC
>JASANE010002275.1:0-41605 GCA_030248225.1 Trileptium ribeirensis | reverse complement strand
GCGAATAATCTTTTGCTTAAAATACTTTCATTCAAGAAATATATATAAATACCGAAAAATATCTATCCACTGCAACGCTGATAAATTTCAGAAAAAACGCCCTTGCCTAAAGCTTTGTCAATGGAACAGAGAAGATATGGTGGATGCGCTAAATGAGTTGGCGAAGAAGCTTAACCAGGAATCTCCACACTTAGCTAGGAAAACTGCCTTAGGTAAGGGAAACTCTTAGCGGGATTTTGATTTTGAGCAGTTGATGCTAAAACACATAACACATTTGCATAAAGCATATATAGAATTTAGATTGAGATTTTTAGTAATGTTTGTATATAATTACATCTTTACATACCACAGTTTGTTTGTAAACAACAAAACAAGAGTCTAGCAAGCGGTTTATCTATGGGCAACGGGAGTAACTCAGATGAGCACTAACCATAATTGTATATATACGCCATATATATATAGAAATCACATAGGGTGATGCACACACTATACAGTTCCGTCGCTACGGTAGCCTGCGGGGGAGGGGGTAACGGTATGTTTAGTGGGGCGACCCAACAGCTCCCAACGATAAAATTAGTCGATTAGTCAAATTACCCACCCCCCCTTGCTGACGGCAACGGAAGGTAACTTACTATATATATGAAATTAGCGGTAGTGAAGTGTTTTGTAAACGTATTAAAATGCGATTAATATAGTTGGCAGCTGTAGCTGTTTTTAGCGTTGGCATCGTAACAGCATTCGTAATGCTGTATATATATTTGTAAACAAACTATATATGTGCACATATAGTGGTTGCTGGTTCACAAGTTACTTTGAGGCTATGGGCGTAGGTAGCCAGTAATTCTGAACTGGTTGTGACCCAAGCTTTAAGGAGGGGCACAATTTAGCTATATGTTCCGAAATTCCTATTTTGAAAATTTGAACTGGCGGAGGACACCGGGGCAAACTAGGGGCACGGCCCTGGTTAACGCTACACTACGTTGTAATTTAAAAATTGGGTTTTACATGATTGAAATGTTGTTCTACTTTCGGGAGGGTAGATTTGTGCCCCCTACACCCTGAACCGACTTGGCGCAAAACGTATGTAGGGACCCTCTGTTATTTCAGATCAGTTTCGAGGCCTCAAAACTATCGCAGACGCCCATAATGTACCACGAAATACTCTCCGTGACCGTTTCTTGAGCGGCAATGATCATGGCGAAAAAATGATGGGAAAGAATCCGGTGCCTACCAGCGAACAAGAACAGCAACTCGTCAGCCTTATTATTGAGCGACAGAATTCGGGGTTTGCTTTGTCGATTGACGACGTGAAGGAACTCACTTTTGCTTTCTGCAACGGCCGCGAACTAAACCACCCCTTTAATAAGCGTGACAGAAAAGCTGGTTGGACATGGTGAATAAACTTCCGAAAACGAAATCCTAGCATCGCACTCCGCTGTGCTCAGAATCTATCTGTCAATAGGGCACTAGCAATGAGTGAAGATCGAATTTCTCGTCATTTTGAACGATTGGACGGTGCTCTTATTAAGTATAACATCAAGGACGATAAATTTAGAATTCACAATGTAGACGAAACGGGCGTAACAGTAGTGCCGGAGCGCAGGAGAAAGGTCGTAGCTCGGAAAGGATGTAAGTCAGTTTGTACAATCTCCGCAGCTGAACGCGACTCTCCGACTACGATCGTCACTTGTACTAACGCTGCGGGAGTTCTGATGCCGCCCATGGTTATTTTCAAGGGAAAAAATGTTTTAAATGAATATTACGATGGAATGCCTCCTGGAACCGTTGTGGCCTGTTCGCCTAGCGGTTGGATCGATAAGGCACTTTTTTTAAAATGGTTTGTCGAAATTTTTCTCGAATATCGCACGCCAGTTCCAGATGGTCAATACGATTTGATAATATTGGATGGACACGTATCACGCGAAAAGAATCCAGAATTGTTCGAACTCGCTGATCGTAACAGGGTTAAGTTATTTTTGCTTCCATCTCACACTTCAAATAAATTGCAGCCGCTGGATATTGGATTTTTTGCTTCGTTCAAAAAATCGTGAGAGCAGTACGTCAGTAGCTTTGCAAAACTAAACAATTGCAATGTTCTCTATCGCCTTTCATTTGGTTCGGTGTTCGGCAAAGCATGGAACAGTGCAAAGGCGAGGCCGGATATTATTATCAATTCCTTTCGCCGAGCAGGAATTTGCCCCTTTAACCGCTATGCCATTGATGCAGAAAATTTTACAATGGCAAACGTGCTGTTAGGTAATGGTATACAAAGTGCAGACGATGACAATTTAAGTACTGGACAGATTTCACCGACGGAATGTGCGTCTTCGTCCCATAATTCGCAGCCGCCTCCGGCAATTTTCTACAACGACTGCAACGAAGGGTTCCGTACTGACTCGTTTTCGGAAATCGAGAATGCTAACGCGGATATTGAATCGCCTTTAGATGCGACGGAAGGTAGCCTTGAAATAGACGAGTGGTTTGCTCCAGAAGTGTCATGTAGCGGAAATACGTATGCAAATCTTCAACCAGTTGGCACGGGAAATGGCGCTAACAACATTGTTAACTGTTTCGAGAAATTCCTTACACCTCTAAACAGCAATGCTGAAGTCGCCGCCGAAAAGTTGGGCAACATGCGCGAGGCAAAAGGTATTTTAAACCCGAGCCCCGAAAAGCCTGGAGATCAAAACAGAACGAATGGGAAATCATCCAAATGTTCTGTCTGGCTCTGCAAAGAATGCGGCGTTGATTATAACGAGGACACGACAGGGATTGAATGGCTTCAGTGTATCGAGTGCTGCGGCTGGGCGCATGAGGACAGTTGCGGTGTCTCAACTAAGGCCATGTACTTTTGCAATAGTTGTTTCGCTGAAGTTAAAAAAGTAGCAGCATGATTAATTGTGTGCTTGATGACGTTGGGAGTGTGCCAAAGACAGCGCGTTTGAAATCATTTATTCTTTATATATATGGCCCAAGTCAAGTGGAGGGTTCGTTAGGTTATATACTCGTTGCAAAAAGCTTTGAGTTAGCTTTAGTGTGTGGAGGTCATGAGGGGATCGTACCCCCCATTTGGTTTAGTGCTAAAATAAGGGCCGCATGTAGATATATGTAAGTGTCGTAGCTTCTAAGCCATGTACACATGCCTGCCGTGAGAGTAGGGTGGCCCACACCCTAGTAACCCGAAACGCGCCACAGCCCGTAATAACCGTCAGTGAGCAAAAAATTCACATTACCGCCTCCGGTGGAAAAATTTGGGCCCACCCCCCCCCCCCCCCCTCACAACGGAAAATTTCCATACAGCTTGACATGGCAACCTTGACATGGCTTAGGCTTTGCATATTTATGTAGAACATCATCTCAGCGTATAAAGTCAGGCCTACGTAAGGAAACCGAACAATATAATAGCATAGGCCCGTGGCGAGAGGGTAATCTTTTCAGCTAAGTAATCCGGGCGATTAGTATCGAACTGCGTACCACTTCCGAGAACAATCAAATAATTATTTTTATCTCCAGTATAACGTAAGTGAAAAACAACACAAAATAGGAGTCCTTGTTGATGTATCAATGTCAGATGCGTGGGTAGGCAAGCATATGGGAACCTACCGTTATGAATAGTTCAGTTGTTTTTGATGCTTTTTAATAAAGTTGTTAAAGTGTCGACTTAAGAATGAAAAAGTGTCGCAATTTACAATAAAACTGTCGACATGAAAAAAACATAAAGTGTCTACTCTACAAACATTAATGTATATGTACTGTCCCTGCATAGGTGTAAAGTGTCGACATTACACGAGTTTTCTATATGTGTCTGGTGCAACACTACACGAGAAAACAGTTGCTGATAGGAAAGAAATCCTAGGAGTATTCTGGAGAACAAACACTACGTTTCGTCTGATTGGTTCCGGGCAGATGGCTCCTTGCAACCATCGAGGAGTCCAAAAAATATCGAATTTTCGCTTAAATCTGGTCAAAAGTGGGTATATTCGCAGCCGGGGTGGAAGTAAAGTTTCCTGGAGAGTGGTGTGGTATGCGGGGGGTAGACCCCATGGGGGCTATCCCAGGGGGCGTTACCTACCATAAATACCGTATAAAATATACCGTAAAATTGTTGTGAGTACCTTTTTGTCGCCGGCGTCATTTTTCTTAACGGTGGGGAACCGGAACCCAGGGGGTAACCATCCCCACCCCTGCTGGCATGGATGCAATAGCTATTATACTGCACATTTCATTTTCATCGCCACGTATTTTACTATATTTGTTCATTTATTTACACACAACTCTGTATATATATACATACTACTGTATCTGGGAGCTTTACGTATGCTGTACATTGGGCAGGAGTACTCCTGCTGACCAACGTAATTCGTTCACGGGATACAAATGATATATATACTTTAACTGTTGCCTGTTGAAACAAAACTTATTGATGATAATAGTTACGACTTGGTAGTCTGTAGTAGGTGAAAAATTGCATTCGAACCCCGGTGCGCAAATTCGAATCCCGGAAAAGGGGTAAGTAAATTTCCCTAAATTGCAGTCGTAACTACACGCCCGTGCAAGTAACTATGTCTCGTTTAAACCCGTCTTCAGCCATTTGAAACTGGGGCTAAATCTCCAAAAAATCCGCCTAACGGTTATGTTTGCTTTACGGCTTTTCGTTACCTCTACACTAGCCGTGCCCCAGACTAAAAATCGTTTCCGGGTCCCTGTGGGTTGGCAGAAGCGTGTTTAAGGGGTGGGGGGTTTTTGGCCTATAGCCCCCTGTTCGACTGTCTAGCCCTCCAGTTTGCGATTCAAGTTTCCGTCGTAGACCAAAAAATCGAAATAGAAGGAACTATTATGTGGAATTTGGGGGCTTTCGCCCCCAGTTGCAGATTTCTGGACACCCCCTGTGGGTTGGCACCATTACAACTCTACGACAATGGGCGCTTTGCACAATTAAATTTAAACAAAACTATACAAAAATGTGCTAAAAATACTAACTTGGTACCCACCGGTTGGTAAAACTGTGGTATTTGGATGATAGCCCCGGCAAATATATATATAAGCCGGGACCCCCCTCCTCAAGTCCCCCGGCACGTATAATTTCCCAAGTTTGGAGAAGCAGATGACATCATAATCAACCAATGACCGAAGGTAGTTTGACATCAAACTCTGTTGCGCTCTTCGACATGTCTTAAGCCAATTGGCGCACACAAGGACGAACCTGGCGGCCCGCCGCCCCTAGATAGGTCAAACGAAAAATGTTTACTGTCTTCACAAAAATATAGGTTCACCCTACGTGAATGTTATATATAAAGTTAGGTTGATATAAGCTGTGTCCTCCTCAAGTGCCCCTTTAGCAAACCCGGGTGCCCCCCGTGGAGGTGTTTTTGGCTACGCCCATACCAAGATGTAAGGGTTCGCCACTTCTAAGATGAGCTGATGTGTCCACCCCTGATTAAAGCTATCAAAGCTAAGCTTCGACACTATTATAGTCCTAGACTGTTATTAAGTCAATGTAGGGAGGGGCTACATTTCTAAAATCCAACGCAGTAAGCTTTTCCTTGAAACGGAAACGATATGACGTCACGCCCTTCGGCTTGACTTGACTTGGGCCAGTGACATAATCTTTGTTGGTTTGCCATCTCAGAGGACGGGTTATATGGTCCAATGGGAGCTGGTGATCAACAGACGGGGTTACCCCACTCTTGCCCGGCCAAATTATTAAAGGGTGTCGGTGGTGGAGACGGCTTCAGCGCTCATGGCCAATGTTTTGTCAAATCGGTTGAGTCGATGAACTCGGAGTCATATTTCAGGGTTAAATCTGTTTGCCAGAAAACCTATCCGGTTTTTGTTATGGTACAAAAATTTTAATCTTACCTGTTTTGGAACGGTTTCAGTGCCAAATCCATTAATTTTGGACGCTTTGCGCTTATGCAATACAGAATTCGACTCATCCATGCTCAGTATATACGCAGCGAAAATTGCTTACGCGCCAAAAGTTAAAACAAACAATAAACCCAGATTTTCCCGACAAGTAAATAACACGCGCCAAAATGATTTCTAAGTATTGTTGTATTGGGCTCAGTAGCCTCATACATAATTACAAAATGTATATAAACGTTCAAGCAGGAGGAATAAAAGTCAACATATCATTCTACTGTTTATATATATAAACTGGACAATTATCATTATCGTCGTGGGCCCTCGTGGAACTAAACCCGCCCAGCCGTTACTTAGTGTGGTAAATATACCTTCGCCCTCACCACAAGGCACACTTGTGGTCTATCTAAGAATGACGGGCTACGTCGCCTACTGCCGTTCAGTTTATCCACCTCCAGAAGCACACAATGAATGTTATTTTTGAAGTGTCGACTTTAGAAACAAGTGTCGACACAAGAAGAGTTAAGTGTCGACATAAGACGAAAAACGATGTTAATACGACTCATTGCCTTTAAGCTTAATGGGACACTCCAGTACAAAAAATATTGCAGTAATTTTTACATAGTTGGAAAGAAAAGATCTCCGCCATCAATTTGTACTCTCAAATGGCCGATGCATCCTTTACAATAGCTTACTAACGAGCAATTAGAAAACTACTGCCAATCAAAAAACAAAATGCCGAAAATGTTCATGAAGAGGAAAACTGACAAGATGAAGATTGACCCTTCGTCAAGTGTGTCTATGAAGTTCTAATTTAGGTGCTACGGCCTACGCGATCCACAGAGCCTGTAGTGAAATTTTTGTGACGTTCCATAAAGATTTCGTCTATATAAAGCATAATTAAGACATCAATTTTTCAAAAGTGTCGACATTACACGAGTGTCGATATTACACGAGTTTACTATATGTTGGTTTTATATGCAGCTATCTACACTTCTCAGTTCAATAACTTGAGAACTTTTCCCCAAAATCTGCTCTGTTTTTTAAGTTTGGATGCCTTTGTCAGTTATGTGGTGACAGAAACATGAGTCGTGCGTTGATCCCAATGTGGCAAATTTAGCTTCATTCCCGATACTGGTTAAATGTAGAATCGCTTTACATCGCCAATCTTCTTTCAGAAATTGCTAAATAGCGTTTCACGAAAAAATTCAGTTTTAGATATATGCGCATATTTTTACATCGTAGAGATGTGCTTCTCACACAGTAAATTTTTGGTTTATTGGTCCATTCGTCGTCGTTGTTCGCCTTAGGCCAGAACTGGCCCGTCAGGCGCTCGTCGATCCAGCGCAGCTCTCCTCGTCGGTTCCCACCCAGCCGTCCACTCGCGGATATCATCGATCCAGCCACGACTCCTTGCGCCAACCCTCAACTTCACCCTCGACAGTTGCTGGCACAACACTCCCAGGCTTCCGTTTCCAATGACAGACCTTCCGTATTTTCCACCTTTTAAGCTGCTCGAGCAGCCCTTGCTCCAGCGACACCCCGCCGCACCGCGCACGTACTCGTAGTCCGTTTCTCCCTTCAGCTGATCCGCAACATCCTACGCCACACCCACATCTCAAACGCGCGCAGCTTTCTACACAAATCGGTCTTCAAAGTCCAACTCTCGCAACCAAAGAGCACGACAGACCACACCAGCGCGCGAACTAGCCGCACTTTGAGCTTGATTTCGATCGCTGACTTCCATACCGGGTATAGGTCGGTACATGCCTTTCGGCCCATTGCAATTCGATCGCGAATGTCTTGCTCGCTGCTGCCTGAAGCATTAACAAGCGAGCCCAGATATTTCACGTACTCTGAGGCCGTTACCGCCTCGCCTGCAACCTCGATCCCCGCGTCCGGACCAATCTTCAGCAAGTTAGTTTTACGCGTATTGATGTGCAAGCCGAACAATAAGCTCTCCTCTTCGAACGCTCGCGCCAGACTCTCCAATCCTTCACGGTTGACGTCGATGAGCGTGGTATCATCTGCATACCTAACATTCCATACAGGCCGACCGCCCAACCACGCATCCCATTCGATTGTCCTCGGCCTCAACCTTCGCTCCAACCGCCCGGATGATCATTTCGCCACACACGTTGAACATAAGCGAAGACACCACACATCCTTGCCGAACACCCTTCCCCAACCTAAACTCCTCAGAGTTTTCGCCGCGCCACCGAATCATTCCAACAGCCTCATCATACAACCGATTGGTGAGCCACACCAAATGCGACGGGACACCGACACTACGGAGAGCCGACCATAGCTGACCGTGATCGACTGAGTCGAACGCTTTTGAGTAGTCAATCAGCAGCATCCACAGCTGCCGATCCTTCCTCTTAATGATCTTTTCGACTAGCTGCCTTATGCAAACCGTCGCGTCCGACGTTCCGCGGCCGGGAGTAAACCCAAACTGCTCATCGGCGACTTCGACACGCGCTGCTGCTTCCATACGTTTGAGGATGATTAACAAAAGTACTTTCGACGCGTGCGAAATCAAGCTTATGGTGCGAAAACCTTCGCTCCGTGTACCATCCACCCTCTTCGGCAGCGTGATCATTGCAGACTTGCACCAATCAGCCGGCCAGACTCCACTCGTCCACACTTCTAGCACAACAGCCAACATGGCCGAAACACCAGATTCACCACCAGCCTTCAGTTCTTCCGCCGACACGCCATCGACTCCAACAGCCTTCCCATTTGGCAACCGCCTGATTGCACACCGCACCTCATCATGCAGAACTTCAGGCTCGTTTTCCGGCGCATCCCACCGCGCCTTCTTCCTCGTGTCGCCCTCCACACCAAACATCTTTGCTCCGTACTCACGCCATGGTTCACGTTGTTTACTTCTGTCGAGAATACGATTGCCACGAGCGTCTTGGATGTAAAAACCAGCTTGCTGAGCCTTCTTCCACGACAGCCTTCTTATCAAGCGGTAGGTCTTCTTGCTATCCCCACGCCTGTCCGCCTTCTCCGCGTCGTCTGCGACTTCATTCATCCACCTCCTCTTGGCACTACTGCACAAACGGTAATTGTTCCATTACGTATTGTGTATCCGATAAATATATATTAGGTGTGCCAATACCATCGAAAAAAGTTTAGGACATAACTACAATGCATACTAAGTTTTTATAACGCTATATTATAAATGTACTACCCGTCCTATACATGGATGGCATGGTCAGAAGCTGAGTATCACAACGACACCCTACATAACGGTTACAATCGAGTGGAGAAATACACATTCATAACCCTGAATACTCTGCTGCATAAAAAATGAAATATTGAGAAGTTCAACAGAAGGATGGTGACACAGTTATAGCAAGTCTTAGGTTGACCCATTGCAAGTGTCGGCACATATTCAATGTTAGAAATTTCCACGGCCTAGGTTATATACCGCATCCGGTGCAGCAAGGGCTATGTGTAATCTGTTGTAACTTTACAGCCCCTACAAGGGGTCGGATCTTATAATGCACTATATTAGTCAGATGTATTCTCAGTTACGCTAGGCTGAATGCTGCTACCGAAACATACTTACATTTACGTATTTGCTTCTGTACTGAATTTCTGCGCCACAGAATATTTATGGTTCAATGTACTGATATTCGACCTGGGATCTTAGATGTTAAGGTCAGAGATGTATACAATCTTAGAGTTTCATTTGGAAATATTGCAATTTAAGCGCATATATGCAGACAGTATCTGAAGACAGAATATAGCTACAATTTTGGTGGAAAGACTATGCTGACGTAAGTAGATGATATAGCTAGGCTGGCCCACATATGTTCTATTTCTTTTTTTGTTTTCTATTTATTTAGAAGCTAAGGGTTGGAGAATAAACAAGTCTTCATTTACGCCTGGTGGTAAATACTAGATGACGAGATTATGTTTAAGACAGCCAACTGAAATGTTGGGCTAAGGTGTGGTTCGAGCCCACGGCCTTTGGATTCCCATGCAGGCGTTCTACTGTCCTCGCTCTCTTTCCGACTTTATAGCTGTTATATATAAAGCTATTACATACTATAAGCTGTTCTTTTTCAATTTTAGAAAGTTTCCCCCTCCAGATTACAAATCGCCTCCGATGTAGTAGGGATGACTAGTACCCTATTGTAACCTTAAAACCCCTACCAGGCTTTAAATCTAAAATTACGTTGTAATGCTAGGGCCGGTGATGTAGATAACTTTAGTGTTTTTTGCGAATCAACCTATTTCGCCGCGTATTTGCAGATAGTACCTACATTATGATATGTGTTAAGGTAAGTGGATGGTATAGCTAGGCCATCCACGATATGTATTTAGTGCTTGTTTGTTTCATCCGAAAATCGATTTTAACCAATTTCCATAATTTTAATAGCGATAAAATTCACATAGAAATATTCTGACTTAGGTATTTTGCATGAGTAAACTTAAGCTGCGCCCCCTACCATCCGATTTTGACACTATGTACAAAACCCTGTTTGCGAACAAAAAAATCATTGTAATAGCCAAGTACAAATGAAAAAATTTTCGTTCGCGACCGTAGAGCGACTGATTGCAAATTCGCTAACACAATGTACCTATTTGCTATTCACAAATTCGTTTCACAAAGCACAATGGGGCAGCTAGCATTCCGCATTTTTTCGTTACGCTAACATATTTCGTTTTATTATTGATAATACATGTAGTTCGCGAACTTGTCATATGATGTGCAGGTGTTAAAATATTAAACGGGAATTTTCGTTCGATAATAAAATAAGAATTTTTCAGTTCAAATGCCAAACGGCCATAAATCTGTGACTTAACGTTTTTGAAGTAACTGTTAATAGGGCAATTTTCTGTTACCTAACGTTTTGGACCCGATGCCCAAAACCCCAATTTTATGTTCTCTATTATGTTGACGGATGCTGTTACACCGAACAAACGATCGCCAATCGCTAATGACAAAAGGGGATGGTAGGTTGCGCACCATAAGTTTACTCATGCATTTGCTTGTTGATTTGATACACATGATTCGTAGTGGAGTTAGCGAAGCTGAATTGTTTTTAGAGAATATTTGGCAGTAGAAGCTGATTTAGTTGGATGTGGGCAGGAAAGGCATTGTTATAGCAGGTGATACAGACAGTTTGATGAGGTGAATATGTTTTACTCGCAACACCTCGAAAATGCTACGCTATGCGTCTACAATTATTAACCGATAAGCTATTAACATTCGGATTAAATTAACGTTTTGATAAAACAGTTGACGGAAAATTCATTGATAGGACGTATTTGTATGCCACTGGACTTGGAAAATGATTTCGGTGTTTGAATGAGCAATGACTTTAAATTTTCGGAACATTGTAGTTTGTTGCCGCCAGAGCCCACCGTGTGATTAACATGTTTAGAAGAACAATTCAACACTGGTCTCACATGGCAAACATTTGGAAGATGCAACATATTTTCTATATACTCATCAGTTAGAACTTGTTAAATCCATTAATGGTTTAGGGTTTCTCCTAAATTATGATCAAAAATTTTCATCACATTGTAATAAAATTTCAAAAAAGCACATGGCATTTGTGCTAATATCTTTCGTGCTTTTAGATGTCGTGACAGATCTTTTCTGATAAAAATGTTCATTACTTATGTGCGTCCTACGTTAGAATATGGCAGCCCAGTTTGGTCCCCGTATCTCCTCAAAGACACTGATGCCGTCGAAAATGTGCAACGTAGATTTACCAAAAGAATTCCCGGGTTGCGTCATTCCTCTTATTCAGAAAGATTACGGCTATTGGGAATACCCAGTCTAGAACACAGACGTATCCTTTCCTATCTTAAATTGGGCTTTAAAATGATTAAATTAAATTTTAACGAGCAAAACGTAGATGAGTTTTTTGTGTTCTGATTATGTCGGCCCTCGTTCTCATCGGTTTAAACTTAAAGTTCCCTTTTCACAAATTGAGCTTGTACGTAACACTTTCCAATTTCGCTTTTCACTGTTATGGGACTCACTCCCTGAAGACGTAGTTTCAACTACTTCATATGTTAAATTTAACAAGCTGATTTCCGAATTAAACTTTGATCACCTTTTAAATGGGCGATGGATTAGGTGACCACCGGTCCTCTATCATCCTGTAGTTTTTTTGCGATTATTTATGACGGTCAGCTCAGTTTATAAGTTTTGTGATCGCCTTTCCTTTTCGTTGTTTCCTTTATTTACAGACTGATATCGCAGATACTACATCGAAGCGACAATGGTAGCTATTGCTTGTCAATTGTCATTCCTTCACCGAACAAGGCCTGAAAATGATGCTTTTCCGTTAAATTCTATGATAATGCTGATCATGAATTTTTGTCGTGTTGGTCTTAACCGGCAATCTGACAGTGGTAAGCCTAGCTGCATCAGTAGGAGGCAAATGATGGATTTCCTGAGCTGACCTACTGAGCTATCCAACGGTGTCGGTAATAAAAAATATCTATCTATCATATTAAGTCTCATTGGGTGGCATCATCTTTGTCATATAGGGATTGCTGCATAATGATACAACGTTTATTCATTTTAGTCTCTAAATTCATAATGTTTTATTTCCTCAACGATAAATTTCACAAAGATAGGGTGGTAATTAACATATTCAAAGAATTGCCGTAGGAATCGTGTTTGCTTTGTTGCGATAACAAAACCTGTTCAAATACCTCTATCCTCTCAAATAATACACCATTCTTCACCACAGCTTCAAAGCAGTTGTTATCCAATAATACCAATGCCTATTCCGTCGCAGCTACCGCCAACTTCACTTCCTTCTCTACCGATGGCGCAGTATCAGTCACCATTGCATCCTCCATACTCCTCACCTCCACGTGCTATGAATCCTCCGATACCGCAGCAGCTGCCATCGGCGTTTCGGCCTTCAAATCCGCCGTCCTTATCTACAAGTACCGCCATATCTACGCAAGCGCTGCCGAAACAAATTGGCGGATCAGTTGTTCAACCGTCATCGGCGGTACAATATTCGTCGCCGATGCTGCCACCACCACCACCGGCAACGCCTCATCCAACGACAGTGCCGGTGAATAATGACGGATTGGTTCCGCCTATGCCGGCATCGAGTTCGGTATCGAATGCCTTGCCGACCGTTGGGAACTTTGACGTTAACGCTGATAAGAGATCGCGCTATCCTCTTCAATATCCACCGCCGACAGTAACAACAGCCGATAACGCAGCAGGTCAGCAAAGTGAGTGTATAATTTTTTGACATTACCTGCTTTAGTGGTCGGCTCTTTATTCAAATACCAGTTGGAGTGGCTATAGTTTAAGCGTTGGACGATTTTAGTATTAATACAGTGGAGCGGTTTCAAAGTTAGTTTCATAAAGTTTTTGTGAGTTTTATAGTTTTGACTGGATCCGTTAAGTTACGATTGGTCTTTAGTTGTTGGACCGTTGCGCATTGTTAGCAAAGTGGCTAGATTGATATTATAATTTCTGTATAACGATTGCGTTATACGAATTTTTTCTGAACGTTATTCGAGGTACATCCTTATGATTTTTAAAAAAATTTTTCTGTTAACTTATTTTTGAACACATTATTATCTGCTGAATGGGGTTTCCCTCAGTAGCAGATTTTCACCAGCAGCAAAATTTGCTCCCTAACTCCGCCTACCACGTCCATCCTCTCAGAAGTAATGTGTGATGCCAGTTCCAAGTGGATATTCTTTATAAGATTGCCAACTTATTCATTTCACTAGTGGGTGAGCTCCATTCTTTTTCACACTTGTGGGTGAGCTCCATATTTTTCATACTTGTGGATACTTAAGTTATTTTCATCTTTTTATATCATTATGTGACCGTATGCAAAATATTTTAAAAGTGGCTGGTTTTTGATACAAACTGTTAATTGGTTTGCCTCCGATTTTGAAATATATTAATTGGAATTGCAGTTATTATAAGTGACAATAAAAATAATAAAATATAAGTAATGCGAGAAATGCAAGTCTTGCCAGCTTATCAGATACGCCAGATCCATACAAACAATAGCGCTGAGATACTCATCTCAATGTTACCTCCATATTAGCACAAAATTAGGCAGATTATAAACACAGGAAAAATTTGAGCCTGACTGCAATAAATCTGATCTGCTCAAAGTGATGGCACAACAGAGCAAAGTATTTTGCTCGCAGCTGGGTATACTATATCTGAAGTGATTAAATGAAGTGATACTGAACTTTTTTAGATGGGAAACTACATGTTGCTGCAAACAACTCGAAGTAGTTTCCTGTATTCGATGATGCCTGGCCGAGATACGATTTATATTAAACGAGCAACAAAACTCAGACCCAATATTTTACTGCTCACTAGGCATATGCTTTTTCTTTGAGTTAAAATTATCTTGAACTAGATTTTGCGCAAAGTATAAAATATAAGACATTTTTACATCGCACTCTTAACAGTGATGAATCTAAGTATCGGATATATGTAGCTAACATGTAGCTGGAAATATAAAAATGTATAGCATAAATTAAAAATGAATTCCTGACTTGGTATATAGTTCACTGGGAGCGGAGGCGAATTAGGTACTAGTCATACAGCACTTACAATATTTTGGTACCATTTGACTTAGCAGATGTAGATAAGAAGCAGATAAGATCATGGTCGCATTCAAAACATATCGGGAACGTTGAAAATTTTTACGACAAAGCTCAGCCTAAGACTAATCCTACACCTAATTCTTAAATTAAGCCAAAGCTTAGGCGTAAGTCTGAATAACGCTACACTCTAAACATGGGTGTAAATCCGTCGGACGGGTGTCGGTAACATGCAAAATATCAAGGAGCTTGCCTGGTGTTCTGTTCATTTTGTGAGCTGGTGTTCAATATAGCGAAGTACGTTCCTCAAAATTACATATTTCGCACTCAGAATTCGCAAGCTTAGCGAAAAGACACGCTACTGCATATGTCTCGATTGATATTGGGTGCGTGAACCCGTTTCGTTCGCGTGTCGATTCATTGCGTGCTCGTGCAAGACCTACATAGGTTCTCGTCACCAACGTCTCCACTGGATGTCTCTGAATAGCAGCTCCATCTCCGTCAGCACTGTCCGCATCTAGGTTGTAAAACCTCATCCTCGTGGTATTCTCCAGTGCGGCGGTGCGTCAGCCAGTAATATCGTCATTGTTAGCCGGGCCATCTTTAGTACGTGGCCCAACCAGACGCAATTTTGTAATGTTGACGCCATGATGTAATTTCGGCTGACCTTTTGTTTTGAGGTATGACTGAGACACGTGGCATTATACAATTTAGTTTTGCATCAAAATCTACGAATTTGGTTTATAAAAATACCACAATCGCACCGACTAATCATCCGTAGTATTAATGATTATGAAATTATTCTAACCTCTCGACTCACGACCCCTTCACTAGAGGTCAAACTCCGATTCGACTTTGGTCGACAACAAAAATTGCAATGCTGACATTGTAAATTCGACGGCAACGCAAACAAATGTGCATTGCTGCTGATAGGGCAGCGACTTGGCGTAGAAGGCCCTTTTTAATGTTATAAAAAAATAACATGCGATCGTTATTTAGGTCGTCTTCCATGTGTCGTACACGCAGCGGGCCATGAATTTGCTAGCCCTTTTTGTAGTTTCCCGCCCCGCCGCTACCCCGGATCGATCGGTCCGAATATTTGCAGACTTATTGAAATTCACTTAATTTCGACATATATATATATACATATATAAATTATTAGCTGTGCAATCAAAAATAACACAATATTCTGAAAAATTCCAGACCGAACTCTCCACTTTTAGTCTGTCCAAAGCTCCAGGTTTTTGGAAATGATTTGAATTTTTATTTTTATCAGCCTATTATGCAAATTATAGTTGCTATATAAATAAATAAAACTTCTAAACGCATGTTTTAATATATAACAGAGTGTGTCTTACTCAGCGGCAATGGCTTACCAACAGTTTCTATTTTGTCGAAAACCGCGGAACTTCAATTTTTTAATCATGAGTTGAGTATGAAAAGAACTGTGATAGAATGGCAGGACTTTCTTATATATTGCATACATATTTAATAATTTTAGTGAACGATGCTGCCCATCGCAGCCATTTGCAATCGCCGATGAACAACACATACCACCCCTACTCTGCTGCCCAGCCGTCAACGGGAGCTGCAGGATACCCGGCGTCTCCCTACTCCTCACAGCCATCGATTTATCCACCAACACCGCCTACGTCAATCCCACCACAAGCTTCAAGTCCTCAGGTATATATCTATATATTGATGGCAAATGCGTTCTGCTGCTGCTGCTCCGATGTCATTTTCTGTATATATATCGAAAAGAGTTGAATATTTTGTACATTTTTAGGGTTTTTATTACAGGTAATTTGAGCCGTCGAATCCATGGAACTGATAGCTTTGTGCATCTGAGGTTCCGGTAAGAACCTGTGGAGGGTTGGGATACGTTGAGAAGGAAACTAAGTAGTTTTGAAATCGAAAAAATGTAATTAGTCCATATAAATTAATTTGACCCGCTGAGTCGTTTGGAGTGGTTAATTTTTGTATAAAGTTCCGGTAAGGAGCTTTTGGGAAAAGGAACTCTCGGGAACGACACCACTCCTATATGAGCCTCAGGGATCCAAAAATCAAAAAGATAACATAGTCTCATATAGTGTAATTTGGGCCTATGAGTCGATTGGGGTGGTTAATTTTGGTCATCGTGGTTTTGGTAGTTAAGGAGCTATGGGCGATCAGGGAAACATCAGAAGGGCACTAATCCTATACGAGCTTCATCGGTGGGAAATCGAAAAAAAACTTCGTGTAATATTTTGCAATTTGAGCTGACTAATTATTATTCCGGTAGGGAGCTACACGTCGCAGGATACCTTTGGGACACTCCCATATGACCTTCAGGATTCCAGAAATCGCAAAAATGAACTTGGTCTCATATAGTGTAATTTAACCTGCTGAGTCCATTGGAGGGGTTGGATCAGGGGACTGTTTGTGCGAAGTAAGCACATATCTTGTTCGTATTTATTATATCTCCACTGAACGAGTCAAAGATATCTTACCATTTTTGTAATTTGACTTCCTTTTGCTACAGAAATACTGTAATGCTGTAGCAACTATGTATATTCGGAGTAGTCACAGCTCCTAAAACGCCTTGAAAACTACGTATTTTTAGAAAACTTAAGATGGTCCAGAAATTCAGAAACTGCCTTACGACGCTGCCTCCTTCCATTTCTGTTCTGATTTTTTTGCTTACGTCAGCAATTTTTCCGCCAATAAAATTAACTCTATCCATGCTCATATAATTATACATCTTTTTATATGTAATTTCTTTCTTTTTGCAGTGTTCATTTTCAAAGCTATTGACCACTTTGTTGTACGTATAATATACAGCCAATTCGTCATTATTGTTGGGTGTCTAGTCCGGGATTAAACTAAATTTGCGCCCACTGGCCATCCTATTTTGTAAAACCCGATGCCGAATGCACATTTGTTGTTATTGGATATGTATAAAATCGGATTTGATTCACTGTGAGTGCAGAAGTAATTATTTGGAATCGTCCAATGTTAGTTCCGCGACTATTATATAGTTTCTTATTACGAATCGTATATGTTCGCTGACAAATTTATTTGTAAATCTAACAGCGTAAATCATATGTGGTTTATATATATGCCATTGCTTTCGATCATATTCTTATTTAATTAAGGTGTAAAATTTCACACTTCAAATTTTGATGTTAGCGAGCAGATAATAGCTAATTTTTGCTTCAGTAAATACACTTCGCTAACACAATTTTTTCAAAATATCGCAGTAAGATGGTCAGCTGACACAGGTTAAGTTTAGTCGCGCATAGCATTAATCTAAATTCTTAAAACTATTTCAAACTTTCTAATGTATCTAGTACGTTTTATCCACTAAATATATTACTGGCGGGCAAATTAAATTAATAAAAACGTAAGGTGGTATAAAGCAATAGACGAATAATTAATTCTATATACAACGTATTCTAGAAGCAAAACAGATCTAAAATTTATATTTTCAGGCAATGTTTCAACAGCACCACCAAAATCCATCATACACTAACGGGATGTTGCCACCCGGAGGTTTAGCTCAGCCGACGACAACAACTAACGGCTATGGCTTGGGAGGCGGTGCCAGTCCGCATGTAATTGTTGTTCTTAGCTAAATATTGATTGATAATCTCGATGTCAGTGGGTTTCCCACCATGTTTTTGTTTTGTCGTTGAGGCGATGACATAAATTTAGTTTGTCTATTTTGATTTTATTTATATATTACCGCTTTAGCTGATTCGTCTGTGAAAACTGTATGTAAGAATTTTGAGATGCTTTGCAAAAATATATTACAGCTGAAAAATGATCAGCGATTATTTCTTTTTTCCGTAGACTCATGTCATACCGCGGTGGACAAAGAAAACAATCGCTTTGCAGATAAATATATGTGTTGCAGTGCTGTGAAAAGGAAACAGTGTGCTCGATGAAAATAATTAAAAACTTAAGAAATATGAAAACTTGTTGTGTAGTCGGCTAAAAAATCTCAATTTTTTAGATTTATTCCAACGATTATTAAGTTTTAGCGATAACATTACTAGAAAGCGCACAAAGAAAATTAAAGTGTGCACCGATTGCCGAACAAAAAATTGTCCGAAATTCAAAAGTTTTAATGGTAAATCTTTAAATAAATTTCGTCAGAAATCATGTCTACCTACCTCAGAAATCATAATTTCATTCGTAATTTAAACACATTTTTAGATATGAAACGGAATTTTAGGAAAATATCAATTATTTATGTAACCAAGAAAGAGATTTCTTTTGGGAGATGTTAAAAATTAGCCAGCTATCATTCAACTATGGTGAACCCAAAGTTTGACCTCAGTTTGAGCCAGGAGCAATGGAAATATTCTAGGGTTTCTACTACTTAGTTTTAAAACCTGTGGTAATTGTATAATTCAACAAGAGTACTGTCTAACCTTATAGATGTTGGCCATATATATGCATTTTAGTATCATTCAGTATATTTTTTATACGATGCAAATTCGCTATATTTAGTCGATGTATCAGCAACAGCGGCCATCATATCATAATGGAATGTTGCCAGCTGGAAGCATGCCGCCGCCAATATCGACCAACAGCGCCGGACATGGCATAGGCGCCGTAAGTACACAGGTAAATCTCTCAGTATTAACTGTTAAATTTTCGAACAATGCGGCGTAGGCGCTATGTCCTGTTTTAAACATACTGTTGTTCTTAGGCTTGTATTGAGACTTTCAATGCATTTCGAACTGTCTAATTAACTACTTTGACAAAGTGTCAAACGCAAAGATCAACAGACGTCTGAATAACCCTCAATCCTTGGACAAAACAATTGTTGAAAAAAAGATCAAATGGCTTGGTCATGTTCTACGTAGAGGAGCTAACAGCGTCACGCCCATGTTCCTGTACTTCCTTCCTTCGGCCAACAGGGAAAACCCCATTGGTGGTGTCTTCAAGACCGGGAATCGATCGGTGCAAACGGTAATAACATTGATACTAATCCGTGCCCCCATTGCCTACTGCAACCATTTCGCTGCTGACCTAAACAGATGGAAAGCCGTATCCTGAGACATTTTGAAGTCATGTGCCCCAAGTTCAGTTTGGACTCAAAAGGAAAGTCAAGTATCCGATCATCGTCATTGTATGCTGGTATTTATTTAACCGGAACTACAGAAGTAAGCAGAGTTTCCAATAAAGCGCTCAGTGGAAAGATCGTACAAAAATTTTGCCTGTCGGTGTCAATCGTAACTCATCTTCGGCTACATGGATTTCAATGAATGAAATGGAGCGAGCGGAGTTTCCACTGTGGACACTAGGGGATAATCGTGAAAATTTCTTTTTTGTCTGTAACTGACATTCATAATTCGTATTCGGGTGGACAGATTTCGACAATTTTTTTCTTCGATAGCAGAAGTGATGACGACGTGTCCTTGAGTTGAACGCGAACAGCTCTCATCTTCCGTGCCGATTTTTGTGGGTTCTTTGCCAAACCTAGCCATACGGGTACCAGTGTCTCGCAGCCTATATCTCGCGACACATTCATCGCAGAATAAGCTCATCCAGATTTACATTTTTGCGCAACAAGCATGTTTCACCCTCGCTAGCGAGATATTAATGAAACCACACTCGCTCTGTTTCACCCTCGCTTGCGACATACTAATTTTTTGGTCCTATAGCAAAAATTATGATGATTGCCTTTTAGATGAACTCTAAGAGCTACGACCTCATCTTCCGGGTCAAAAAAGGCAAAACAAATTTTAAGCGTTCTTTGCCAAACTTGGCCGTGTGACTCGACAGGGCAGGAGCCTTCAGGTTATGCCTAAAAAGTATGGTTTTGGCAGTTTGGTGAAGCCACAATATAACTGTCGTTTATAGAGCTCGGAGCAATTCGTATATTTGCCCACTGTTGCGTCTTTTATTTTTGTACCCACTGGCTATTTATATTACATATATAGCCTTGTTATTACATTACAAACTTGCCGCATTCTGACTGGTGTATATTCTGACAATCTCTTGCGGTTGTTGCAACGCTTTTGCAAAAAAGGCGCGTTATAAATACCATTATTATATATTATAGATATCTGGCTTCCCAATTCGCTGAAAATTTTGTAAGATGAGGCATGAAATGAGGGCGTAGTAAGGTTCAACTACATATTCACTTATAAACTAAAAAACGGTAAAATAGTAAAGTATTAAACTAAGATACGCTACAAAAGATATCTGATTGATGGTCAAGGACAAGCTTAAAGCTGATTTTAAAATAATTCAATCCAAATTCGTTTTTGTGAAAATTAATTGGGTGTTTCTAGGCGGAAGATGTAACTTTGGCAGTGACTATTGAACAGACTAAGCTTGGCAAAGATACACTAAGCCAAGTCATACGTTTTTACCAGGAGAAACAGAAAAATGCCAAGGGGCAGTCGCCCACCACAATTTGGAGAGGCCAGTGGGCTATTGGAAACTTTCTTATGTGGTATTCAACCTATTCACGATATATAACTAGTTTCATCTTGTAAATAAATGCTATGACAGGCTTTCGTTTGACGTTAACTATTTTTGTATCGAAACAGTTAAATTTTTCTGTTTAGCGCTAGTGTTTCACTTCAGTAAACTGCTTGGCATTTTGAAATTGTGGATAAAACTAATTTGAATTGAGCATTAATCACAGAATGCCCAAAATACGTGGGGCCCCACGCATGACACATGAATTTAAGAACCTTGAAATTCAAAAACCCCTGAATGGAACTTTAAAATAATTTTAAATTATGTAAAGGGTGATTATTTTAAGGCTATGTATCAGCGACATCCGCAGAACCAAAGGCCATCGTACCCAAACGGGATGCTGCCAACCGGAAATTTACAACCACCGCAGCCGACATCAATTAATAGCTTGGCTCATGGCTTGGGCGCCACAAGTCTACATGTGCGTAGAACTTAGTCATTGCTTATCTGTTTTTCTCATGTTTTGTTATTGATTAGATAATGATTATATTTTGTTTATTGTTATTGTCGGATGTATCTCTAGAACACGACATTTCATCTGATGGTACGAATTTACATCGTCGGATTTACGTACACAGACATAGTACTCGGTGGCATCAGCATGGATGGGTATCCTACCACACGCTGAGCAACGTCAGCAAAACACTATTAATAGCATCGCTCCAGCCCCAGGCCGCGTCTAAGCGCACGGAATATTGCTTAAGAAACAGTCGTATAATGTTCGATATTTCGAAAAATATAGCTGGATGTCGATTTACTTTCAGGCACAAAAACATCATTTGTGTGTTATTGAAAGTATTGTACTAATTATTTTAGACATAAATCTAGTATGTATATTCCCCTTTAGAGTTTCATTTAGTTGTTTTTTTATTTTACTCTGTCCCATCTGGGTTGTCGAGTTTGTTTCAACTTGAAAGGAATTGAACGACCAGACGTTTAAATATAATTGGGAATTATTTTACTTATCTTAGTTATATAATATAGCAACTATCTATGTTGTCGGTTGTTGTATTTTTTATTCTGCTGTTTTGTTTCAGTCTGTCGCATCTGTGGGCGTTAACCTTCTCAACGACACGAACATATTGCCGCCTGAGCCGATAGAAGCGAAAAAAGTTCAAGTTCCACCGCTGTTTCCACATCACGACGTCAATTGCAGTCCACAGTATGTTTCTTGAATTATTTTTTGTAGTTGTTCCATGATGTTGTATCTTCTGGCAGCGAGTACTGCGTTCATGGATCCAAAATTTGACGAATAGGACCGACGCTGCCATAGGAGGAGCGGTATTGCGCCGCTTTGTTTTATAATAATTATAACGAAGTCCCGTGCCTGAGAACGCGATTATTAATTAATGGACCTATCCTGTTTGGGATCACTGGTTAATAAGTCGATTTTTCAACGGAAAGTTTTAAAATTAAAATACCTCAATAATAAAGCTTCAACGTCTAACAGTCGAATTCTAAGACTAAGAAATCGGTAATGCGGGACGAGAGCATGCGATTCAGTATCAAAAGGAAAATTTGCACAGAATCAGTTGTGGCAGCCTCGCGCAAGATAAGATATATCTGGCTAGTCCAACCTCGGAAATTATAGCCGGTGTCCGCTCACCTGCCGGGCGGCCAATTTTTTTACCGGATTTTGTCGTGTTAGACGTTTATTATTCTCAGCAGGGGGCTTTGAGCCGGGGGTACCTCCGTTTTGCCGGGGGCAGCCGAAAATGACGGAGGGCCCCCACTTTGGACTAGCCAGTGTATGTTGGGATGGCCATTCATGCATTCCTGCTTGCATATCTGTAATGATGTCTGCAGATAATACTGGCCGGAATGTAAAAAAAGTCACATTCTGTTACTGAAATTCTATGGGTATGGTGACTAGGGGTACATGAACTTAACAGTTAAATTTTATGCAGAGCCATGTCCATACTAGACGGCAGTAACATTGCGACCTTCAAATGTGTTGTAGTACTCAAAATTACATCGGTGAAGGAGCTATTTAATTTAATAAATATAACACGATTTTAGTACCTATGGGCGAAAAAAAAGTGCCAGAAATTACACCGGTTGCTGAAACAGAATTTTAGCAATTTTCAGTTTGCATAAAAACTTTGTTGCCTATCAACTTTCAATTTTGGATTTGCCAATATCATGTAAAATTTAAAGTTATAGCGTCGCCCGAAAAAAATCTGTCTTTTAAGTTAGCTTAGTTTTTGATAACTATAATCACTTAATTCTCAAGTTCAATAAATTTTCATTTCCAAAAAAAATCAACTTTTTGCCTGAATTTTCGGGGGCATAAAATTTTTTGACTTTAATCGGAGAACAGCTTTTCTGGTCTCGCACAGTTTTGGGTCGAATTTCGATTAACTAAAAAGTGTTTTATAACAATATTAATATAATTAGACGGTCGATGGGTGCATATTAAGTCTACATTTAGTGTCTATTAGTATTATCCTTTCTGTACTCTATTGTTATTGTTTTAGTGCTACGCTTTCATAACTGTGAGTCAGTGACATAAATATTACAGCTAGGTTTCTCAAAACCGATAGTGTTCCTCCGCCGCTCTCCATGAAAGTTTTCACACATGTTCTGTATTTTAAGGATATTTCGATGTACGTTGAATTGTGTGCCGCAAACGACAGAATTGTTGAAAAAGTGCCGCCTTCCGCTTGGACTAATACTTCACCCATTCAAAGATTTAAAGGTATAAATGCCGGCATTCGGCTAAGTAAAACAATATTTGAAACGTTGCAATTGTGATAATTAAGTGAAGATGAATTTAAAAAATAAATTGACGAATTATACAGTAAATATATTTATAATTTGAATTCGAGTGGAACGATAATTTTAAATTTTGGCTCTGGAGGGGGTTGAGGAGGTCCTGTCTGTGTGTGTTTCTGTCGCACCTGGATCTCGATAACGGTTGGGCGGATTTTGATGCAAGATAACTCATTTGAACCGCAATGGACGATCGATTTAGGTGTAGTGACGGAGCCCGATTTATGAATTTTTTCCCGTGGGAAAAGTTATGGGACAAAATGACGTCATTTTGGACCATTTTTAGGGCCCCCTCCAGTTTTTGCGACTTTTCTCAATAAGTAAACGAGATATCCGCAAACTAATAGGCCTGTTCCATGTAGCTTTACCAGGGCTTTCCAATGATGTATAACAAGTTTTTCAACTACTTCCCAATCTGGAGTCTATAAGCTTGAACTTGGCGCCAAATTTCATATTTGGTGAAAAGTCGTGGGAAATGCACCTAAATGTGTGCTTATTGTTGGTTTTAGTGTCGGATATTGGGTTTTCTGGGCCAACAGGCTGATTGCGAGTGTCAAAAATATTGTGTGGCAAATATTTTTCACACTTCTGCTTCATACTTGGTATGAAAAATGAGATCTTTCTCAAGTGTCGGTTTGAATTCTTTAACGTTCTTTTCATGGTCAATTTAGGGTTTTATTGAATTATTAAATTGTTAGTTCATTGTTTTTGTACTCTTTGTATGATGTTTTGTCTACTGCATACGTTGGCTATCAAAAGAGGCGGGCGTAACTATGACTCATCACTCACGGTTTATATAATGCTGCACCTGCGTACTGAGTGTAGGCTTTGTATGTGTGTGCTTTCTACAACAGACTTCGGGGGATTGTTCTCACTACTCGAATTCTGACTCGCAAGCGAGCTTCACTAGTCTACTAAGGGTCTCTAATGAAGAATTGTAGAACAGTATGACATTTGTTCACGTGCTTATATTTAAGCTTATCGGATGGCTAATGTTTTTGTGCTACGTCTCAAGGATGTCTGGGTAGGAACTCCCATGGTATTTGAGCGGTAGTGTCTACTCCAGTGCTACTTGGAGACAGCAGCTCTCAGGTCAGAAAAACAAACGAAAACATTTGGTTTAACAGTCACCGGCGATTTCTGTTCCTGTTTTAATTTCATTGTTTACTGGAAATACCTCGGGAGGGTACTATGTCACCGTAAAGAATCCAAAAGTCAAAGCACATCACTGGATAAGGTAAAGTATTTAATTAAACTGAGACAAGTTAAGTATTTTATTTAGGGGTCGCAACACTTTGGCGTGAATGGGACACCTATGTGCGGTAACAAGGCGAATTATTGGGAGAATCTAGGTGTCGCACCTGAGCTGATACCTTTCATATTTGAAATGCTGAAGTTCGTCAATTAGCCGAAGTTGTTAGAATTTTGAGAACTGATCGATTTGCGATATTTCTTGAGATCAGCCTAAATTGTCTCTGGAAAACTGCCACATAAAAGAATTAAATCATTTGCGATTTCAGCATTCTATCGTTTCAAAATCGTCCCAGTTGGTAATCTGGAACGGGTTAGATGAAGTATTGGCTTCAATCTTATATTAATATCTACTACTAAAGTTCAGCAACGATGTAGCGATAAACTGGGGGCATTCCGAACCTCAGGAACGAGTTAGA
Source organism: Trileptium ribeirensis (assembly GCA_030248225.1). Taxonomy (NCBI): domain Eukaryota; kingdom Metazoa; phylum Nematoda; class Enoplea; order Enoplida; family Thoracostomopsidae; genus Trileptium; species Trileptium ribeirensis. Next base: position 16,241 of record JASANE010002275.1, on the reverse strand, counting down.
AGAAGCTTGCCAATATCGCATTGGCTTCAAACATATATGAATATCTGCTATTAAAGTTTAGCAACGACGGAGCGATAAACTTGGGGCATTCTGAACCTCTGAAATTGGTTAAAAGAAGCTTGACAATATCGTATTGCCTATCTGCTACTAAAGTTCACCAACGTCGTTGCGATAAACTGGGGGCATTCCGAACCTCTGGAACGGGTTAGAAGAAACTTGACAAAATTGTATTGGCTTCAAACTTATATGAATATCTGCTACTAAAGTTCAGCAACGACGTAGCGATAAAGTTGGGACATTCCAAACCTCTGGAACGGGTTATAATAAGCTTGACAATATCGTATTGGCTTGAAACTTATATTAATATCTGTTACCGAAGTTCAGCAAAGACGTTGCGATAAACTGGGGCATTCCGAACCTCTGGAACGGGTTAGAAGAAGCTTGGCATCATCGTATTGGCTTTAAACTTATATGAATATCTGCTACTAAAGTTCAGCAACGATGTAGCGATAAGGTGGGGGCATTCCGAAGCGATATGACGGACTTAGTTGCCCACTGTTTGCAAAAGTTGATGCTTCAGAAAGGGTATCTAACATAAAAACCTTCGGTATCGTCGAAGTTTATTGCCCGCATAGTGCAACGTGTTCTAGCTATGAATACTGACGAATTGGCTTTTGCTGATAAAACATGCTGCAGGCACCAAGTATGATATAATCATTGGCACTTTAAATACGAATGTAGTTATAGGTTGTTTCCAATATGGTAGAGTGTATGAATAAAAAATTACACAAATCGTTTAATTTTTATCAATATTTGTTGCTGCCTAACCTATCGTAAGTTATTGTTGAGTTAATACATGTAAAGTATGTACTTTTGTACTATTTGCAGCAACTCAGCGTTCTTCAAGCGTCGGTAATTGTGCGCTGTAAAGCGTGTCGCACCTACATCAATCCATTTGTTCAATTTCCCGATCAGCGTCATTGGAAGTGCAACATTTGCTATCGAACCAATGAACGTAGGTTTTTTCTTTACCACCACTAACGTTGCATCGTTACGCTGTGTTCTTCAAGATCTGTCTTGGTCACTAGACTTGTCTTGGTTTTCGTTGTTTCTTCGATATGACCAATTAAGATTTAAACAAAGACCGTGTAGGGCACTCACACGAGCTATATTTGTACTTTTATGTTTACGAATCCTCAGGTTACTTTTATACTTTAGAACAAGGTCGCGGGGGCCCCATGGCTATAAGTACCGCTTGGCGCTCAATATTCAGGTGCTTAATGTAATTTGAACTCTCAGGGCTGCTAAGCAAAGGTATCTTATTTGATTAAAGACCCAAACCGGGAGTGAGGGGTTTGGTTCGAATAACTTGGTTTTTCCTAGGTCTAGCTGAGGCTTCCAAACTGCGAAAAGTCTATGAATGTCAACTGGATGTCAATTTAATATAAGTATCACAAGAAAAATTAACATTTTTTGTCTTACAGAAAGAACTTGCCTTATTTTTAGTCGCGCAGAAAATTACCTGGAAAGTTGAAATGGTAAACGGACCCCAAAATGTTTTAGGAAGTCCAAAATACGTGTAAAATACAAAATAGATCCAAAATACAAAATACTTCTGAGAAACCCAACGATGTGTACTTGAAAATTTCGTGGATTCCGTTGGTCCAAACTTTCAAATTTTTTCCAATTTGTAATTCCCATAGTAAAATACGTCCGACCTTATAGGGGTTCCACAAGAACGGGTCGCAAATTTGGCGATAGTTACGAACCCGAGGAAGGTGAAATAAAAAATTGGTCGCAAATAAGCAGAATTTTAGATCATATTCAACAATTGCCTATCACTGGAGTTCCGCTGGCATATGGCAATAGGGGGCTCTCGAAACAAGTTTGACACCGAGTTCAAAGAAGGGGTTATTTCTATATTATATACGCAATATATGTATGTGTATTATGTATATATTTTTATATATGTGTCGTTTTATATAAAATGTCTACTTCAGTATTACTACATTCTACGACGGAGATAGGCAACAAATGCAAAAAATTGCTCCTTACGTTGGTCGGAGATAAACATTTCGACCTCCCCTGGGTTCCCTTATTTCTTACCCCAGGTGAATATTATCGCAGTTCATGCCGTCATATATTTTTGCGGGACTAAAAATTATCAAATTGTCCTGCCAATAATGTCGAGTTATGCGTCTGATTGTAGTGTAGCTAAATTGTAGGCGGCGATATATGTTGATATCTAGGGTTTTGCCAAAGATATCCTGTACGTTAATTATTGTTGATGACTCGCTGCTCCACGGACGCTCGCGGATCGGAGGGCATCAGTCGGGAGGCACCCCAAAGCAAAATTTATAAGGGAGTCGAATCGTTGGGGGAGCCGAAAGCGGTGGGAGAGGCTGCACTCCGGTTTGGAGAAAGCCAGAATGTACAAATATAAAATATGTAGTTTTTATGTTTTTGGTTTCAGTCCCCGAAGAGTTCCACTTCGATCCGGTATCGAAATCTTATGGCGATCCACAGCGACGTCCGGAAATCAAGAATTCTACCGTTGAATTTATTGCACCAGCAGAATATATGGTGGGTCGGTCGTTATATATATATTACTTTCTAATAGCATTGTTTTGTTAACTTCTTCGAAGGCCAGATGCCGCAAACAGTGGTCGTGGTACTATTTGTTTTAATAGAAATGGTTTTAAAAACACCGAATGGTATACGTCTTATCAACAATATTGCATCAGCTGTCTTTTTTAACAACGTAAATCATTATTGTTTTAGTCTTATTGTCTAACTAAGATGTCAGTTTTAAATATTTTTCTGTGCTCTTTCATAAGTAACGATCGTGTATGTATTATTCTTTACCGGAGATGCACACGTTTTGTAAGAAAAAACAACATTTCTTTCATGTTCTGAGTTCCATGTTTTGCTTAGGAAATATCTTATGTCGCTTGTATTGTAATAACTAGAATCAACAATAGTTATGCAACTATTTTTAACTGGGGTTATACGTAATCTTACGAATAATTAGTCTGATTTGCTTAAGTTAGAGCATTGTGTAGTAGGAACGATTGCAGTGACTTAGGTCTAGCGTCTAGAGAGGATCTACTTAAAGCTAGGGGCTCTCAGATATCACTTGTGTCATTCAAAAATACATTGGGGTATATTCCGTTCAGGCAATATATAAAATTTTCTTTCGACCTTTGGTGTTGGATTAAAAATTGGTTATAACGTGGCCACTACAAAATGAACTAGTTGTTATTTCTTTACATGCAAGTAACAACCGAGGTTTTAGATTGCAAACCTGATTAATAGTGAAAATTCGTTTCTTAGTTTTGTTTATGAACATAACCTTATTCCCTATGGAGGTCAAGATATAGGTGGAGTACGAATTGTGTACAGACGCTGAAAACCTGTGTGTTCTAGTAAAGGTGGAAGTCGACATACTGCATTCTTCTTTGTCTGGACTGGCTCGACCTCACGGTCATATTCACGTTGGGGGAATGCCAGCGCTCCTCGGTACTAAACAGCAAGCTTCGGGTTTTCATAGTGCGTCGGCATTGGGTTTAACCTGCAACGATCCTGATCAAGTCCTAACGCCGGACATTCCGTCAGCACGTGTGGTAGCGTCTCCTGCGCTAACAGACAGCGTGGGCAACGCAGGCTTTCTGGCACTCCCTTGTTTCGTATAATGTAATGGCGACGCCATCCGAGCCTCGGCGTGTGCCCACCCGTCGGTAGCCTGCTCAGGAGCGTCTGGCCGTCTCTTGTCAACTCCCCAATCAGATGATTCCATGGTTGCATGCCCTATTTCTTTCCGGCCAGGGTACATTCATGCTCGTTTCTAGGGTCTGACTCGTATAACCTGCAATATCATCTTATCTTAGATAATTATAAAGACAGTATCATTACAGAATGTTTTTACCTGGTTAACTCACGCATTCCGGAAAGTACTGTGTTTAAACAGAATCTAGTAGTTTCTACGTGATTGCCAGCGCATATATAGCTTTTGTAATAAGCGAAATAAATTCTAAAGACAGTGTCATTCCAGAATGTTTTTACCTGGTTAACTCACGCAGTCCGGACAGTACTGTGTTTAAACAGAATCTAGTAGTTTCTACGTGATTGCCAGCGCATATATAGCTTTTGTAATAAGCGAAATAATGCATAGTTGTTTGTTTGTTTGTTTTAGCTACGAGCACCTCAACCAGCCGTGTATTTGTTTTTGCTCGACGTATCACGACATGCAATAGAAACTGGTGAGTTAGTGTATTAAGCACTAATACCAACAGTGGGTTCGTTACCGTAACTGACTGGACTGTCCATTCGCCGAAAATTTTGCCGGGTGGGTATGAACCAGTGGTTCCCTCGTTCCGAACAAGGGGGCGCCCAATTTTAACCGTTTACCAAGGGAAAAAACGGTTAAAACATTTTGTTGGAGAGAAAAGTCATTTTGAAGCAAATTTTGACAAAATTTAAGAAAATTTTTGGCTTCAGAACGGAATTTTACTACAAATTTTGATGAAATTTTATGTCATTTGGGTGTGTTTGTACCGAGTAGAAACAAATAATTTAGCCGAGAGACGTTGAACCAGCGGGAGCCTAAAATTTTACCAGGGGGGCACGAACCGGGCAGCACCCCGTTTTTCCCCGGAGCACTGGAAAAGGGCCCCTACACCCCTCCCCCAATTTGCGGAGCCCAGAGTTAGCTGCTGAGTTGCGCACAAAATTATATAGAGCTTCGTAGGGTCTGCTATTGGTTTGACAGCGTCGGGGGAACGTGGCATTAAATTTGGGAGTTTGAGCACTACGAATCTGGAACGCGGAATTAATTATTCTTGGGGCTGGGGTTTTGTGAAAAATAGCTCGACTGAACAACCTCTCTCGCTTGTGGCTAAGATACTCATTCTGATTAAGAAATGGGGTTCGGCTACACAAAACTGTCCGCTCTTTCAGAGAGGCGTATACAGAGCATGGATATGTCCTCTATTTTCAATACTGTCCTCTATTTTGAAATTTGTCCCCTATTTCCTCTTTTTTAGCCTGCCAAAGAAAATGATGTCTTTGAATCCAAAAAATCAGCAGAACAAAATTAGACAATATTCAGAAATTACTCATCCTGTAACATTACATATTGGGATCAGAGCCCGGGACCGGGCCAAAAATTCGCATTTTATCATTGGCCGGCTCGGGCTGGGCCTCTAAAAATGTTAGGCAAACCAAAAGTAATACGGAATGTTTAGACGGATCGTGTCGTCAAGATGCACCAGTATAAAGTGTCATATAGTATAAACTTCGCAATCGCTCCACTTCTCAAATCAGTGGTGCTAGATGAAATATGTGAGTCCAAACTATGGTTTTCCATTTTTTCGACGAAACGACAACGCTCCAGGTCAAGAAGCAAATGGATATGCCTGTTACCTGGTGAGTCCAAGGATTCCATCCGAGTTGAATCTCAATTTGTGCATCCAAGGGTTTTGTTCAGTGCCACTGGTGAGATCTTAACAAAACTTCTTCTTGTCCAACTTCTTGTCAAAAGTACCTGTCTAACTTCAAATGGCGCGTTCGGAAAAAAATGTGAATTGCAGCTGTCACGGCTGCAAATGTTAAGATATCAACAGCGTGTGCCAGATTGGCGGAATTGCGTGCTGAATTGCCGAATCTACGATGAAGAACTGAAGCTAGTTGAGAAACTACCCAAAAATAGGTTCTTTTATTTGAAATATACAATGTCTTCACTAACGATCCCAAAAATTTATCTCAGAAGTCACTTGTCACATGATGCGAAAATAATGCAAATTTTATAGAAAAATTCGTTCCAAAAGCTTCGGTGAGGCGGCCGCTTCTCCATACCTTCAGGGATTGCTCATATATAAATCCTCTATTCTGACGTTTGTGTATCCTCTTTTTTGTGCAGACCCAGTCCATGCACTGCATATTTATGATACAACTCCTTGAGAAACTCCTTGTGAAATTTTGTACGTCAAAATAGAGGGAATAAATTTTTTTGTTTCGTACTGCTAGTAACATTTAAATAGAATTCAAAATGACAGCTAGAGCTAATTGTGTTAATGAAAGATGGTCTAGAGCATTTGCAGAATGCGGCAGCTACGATTATTCGAACGCGCGCAATCGGGATTTCGCTGTATAAAAAGAATTTTCTTTAAAACTGTGCGCCAATAAAAGCTATCGGTTGCGACGATTCCATCGATTCGAATGTAGCCATTCACGCGGAAAATCCTGAAAATGACGATAGAATCCATGTAGAATGGGTTACGCAGAATTCTTATTTCAGTTTTTGCCCAAATATTGTTGGAGCATGTGTGCAAGGTATTTCATTTTGCTAAACACGTGTTGTTATGCGTCACACGCTGGACAATGAAGCTAACCAGCCCAAAAATATAAAATAAAAAAATAAAAGGAGGTATGATCTTGTGACAGTACCATATTCCTCTGGGCCACTCTACCTTATTTGGTGATGTTTGTGCTTTTTGAAATGTGATACCTGGATGTTCGTTTCTAGTTTTACATTTTTATGCTAAGATTTGTTTTGATTATCAGAGCGCAGTGTAACGTAGCGGAGATTGGGTGTTGGAGAGGTGAAATCTTTTTATATTCCGTCTTTGTGTGTGATCAGCCATAACTCCGGAATGGCTTAACCGTTTTTCATGATCTTGGGCTCATTCGAACTGGCATAGTCGATTTACCGTGTGTAAATCCCCGAGCGTTTTTTGATTTGAGGTCTGATTCCGGGTTAGAGGTCAAAATGTGGGTTTTTCACCCCATTTTAGTACACTTAACGGAAGTAAAATTATTGTTATCTTAACTTTCGAATTTTTTCCGTTGTTGGTTTTATTTCATAGTAAAATGATAAATGCCGATGCCACTTTTGTTGTTTTCGATTAAGGCTCCGATTCTGAAGTTATTGAGCTTGAGGTATGTCACCCTCATGGTTCCTGGACCCAAATTCGAAAATTTGTTCTGACGTCCTGGGCGGCTGAAAAGTTTCACATGGGGGTTTCGGGCATGGGAAACTTATTGCCGGCTAAGAACTGCCGCGTTCTTCGTATGCGTGATAATCATTGGCCAATAACGAACGGGACGTGGGTTAACCTGTTTTTCTACCTAATATGCATATGTAGTAGTGTGATTGAACTTGTGCGTTATTGTGTGATATCCTCATGTAGCGTTTCGCCGTATGCTATCGAGAGCTGATTGGATGTGCACTCAAAAGGCAAAGGTGTGCCTATGCTTCACTACGCGCTGTAATCTCGATAGAGTTACTGATAATATGATATCCTGTTTTATTGTACTAGGCTATTTGGAAGTGTTTTGTTCGCGATTGCTGAAGAATTGGTCGTCTATGCCCGGCGACGAACGTGCGCTTATCGGGTTTATCACTTACGACGTTGCAGTTCATTTTTATCTATTCCACGAAGCAGATGGCACTCGAGCTCCACAACAAATGATCGTTACCGATCTTGATGGTAACTAACATAGATTTGATTCATTGTTTGTGCTAGGGTTGTGTGTAAACGGTTACAGCGTCAGTGCGTTACACTAGGTAATAGAATCATTGCGGAAACTACGATGTGTGCACAGATATTGCAAAACTGAAAATTGGTTCAATTTCGGCTCTGGATTAAAAATTAGTTCGTTTTAGATTCAGTTATAGAACGCTGACATGAAATTAGCTAGTTTTAGAGCGACTGGGCTTTAGGACTGTGTATGTTTTATATACATAGCTGTGTTCAACAAGCGTTGCTGTTTGCAAAATCAAATTTATATTTTTATGAGCATCGCGACAGTTAGTTCACATCTGTAGCTTGCGGTCGGTTGACATTCTGGCGGTCAATGAACTTAACCTCAGGCCCGGGCAGCTGCTTGCATTAACTTTACCTACTCGCAGTCATTCCTGCATTAACTGAATAGAGGACTTATACATGGGAATCAGCCCGGTATTTGCGTGGGGTTCCCAACTCCTCAATAGCGAAAAAGCAGTTTTCATTAAAAGATAGTTGATAGTAAATGTTTATAGGGCATTAAACTGTGTTTTAATTTTCGTTACAGTGCCGACGCAAAATATTGCGAGTTTTGAAACATAAGATGGTCATTTTTCGTGATTTAGCAAATCTTTAGTTTCTAAGTATATTAAAAATATTGACAATTTATTCTTAAGTTGAGGTGGTTTTACGGTGGCAAATATTTGAATAGCGCTAGTAGAACGGTGTGGGTGTTGAAGTGGAAAATGGTGTCAAGGGTACGGGTCATCATTTCGATCCGTGGCAAGTTGAAAAATGTTTGGAGCCCTATCTCACCAGTTTTGCAACTTTAAATGAAGCCAAATTTATCACCGCCACTTTAAATCGCCATGTATGGTGCAATTTTATTTGACCAATTTGTGTGTGTTTAATTCGACTGGTTAATGTTTTTGATTCTACGTAATAATATTTATTATTAAGGCGCTGGATTTTATTCGAACTCGAGTTTGTCATATCTCACTAAAACAAATATGAGCAAATGGTTAGCATCACTGCGGCTTTTCCCACATTTTTAGTAAGCACTAATTTGTCGACTCGTAAAGGGCAACATTTCTTTCGCAATCAAAAACGATATTTTGTATAACGTGTGTTTGAGCTACGAGTATTGTTTAGCTAAAGTTGTATTAATTTGTGTTTGTTTCAGATATCTTCTTGCCGTACAATGAAAAGCTACTTGTCAACATTGATGAGAATAGTGAGGTTAGTGATTTTTTTGATGTTTATGAAATTCTTAGAATAATACAGTCACGGCCAGAATTAAGTGCATTATAATCGATCGGAATTTCGATTAAACGAAATTTTGATCGATTTCGATTTTGGTGCAATTAGATAAATTTCAAAACTGTAAAGTATCAATTATTATCGATTAAACGAAATTTCGATCGATTGCACTTATTTTTGGCCGCGACTGTAGTTCTAAGGTTATATTTTAGGATTTATTGTGTTGTCAGTAAGTGAAATTGTTATTGGAATCTAGTGCACTAGTTGAGCTTATTTCATTGAGTACAAATGCTAAAATAGTTATTGTTGTGTTAGTTCTAATTTAAAGATGGTAATCTCTAAGAGCTAAGTCAAGTTCTACATAGTTGCAACGGCACGCGTGAATGCAAATGTACGTGAGTGATGGAAAATTCTAATAGCTAAATCAAGTTCTATATTGTTGCAACGGCACTCATGAATGCAAATGTACGTGAATGATGTAAAAATTCTAAGCGCTAAATATAATTCTACATTGTTGCAACGGCACGCATATATGCAAATGTACGCGAGTGATGGAAAATTCTAAGCGCTCAGTAAAATTCTACATTGTTGCAACGGCACGCATAAATGCAAATGTACGTAAGCGATGGAAAATTCTAAGCGCTAAGTAAAGTTCTACATTGTTGCAACAGCATGCAAGGATGCAATTGTACGTGAGTGATGGAGATTCTAAGCGCTAAGTAAAATGCACTAAATAGACGTTAATAACTTTATTATTTGGATTTCAGGCTATTAAGAGTTTTCTCGAAAATTTGCCGCCGTTGTTTGAAAATAACCAAGAAACACGATCAGCGCTAGGAGCTGCGCTTCAAGCTGCGAAAGAGCTCATGGTAAGGCGAGACGTAGGTCTCCCTAGACGTCCCCGCATTTTGGACAATGTTAATCTTTGGTTTTGGTTATTTACTAATACTATGAGCGGTATTATATTTGTAATTATCAAATTTTTTTGTGATAATCAATTGTGATTTCCTTTATAATTTAATTGAAATTAACTTCGAATGCTGACTGCTTAACACATTGACCTCACCGTATTAATGCTGCAAATGACAATTCAGTACAAGTTTTTGTTGTCATTACTACTCTGTTGTGCAAATGGTGTACTCAATACGCCTGTCACAACTCAACAACCATTCGCTCTACCTACCTGTTTGTGGTTTTGTTTTAGACTAGTAAGCGTGTGTTGAAGAGGTTTAAATAAATTTGGCTGGAGACTTTGTTAAATACTTTATAACTTAGTAACGAAGTAATGCGAGTACCAGATAACCTAGTTTTCAGGGTATTTTATATTCTTTCAATATTTTTTCTTAAAATGGATCGCTTTACTGTGGGGTGCGACGACCAGTGTACCAATAAGCGTGCTAAGATTTTGCTTATGTTATTTCATTAGCAAAGATTTTAACTAGTATTGCTGCTTTGGGACGGACCCGGAGCTGATTTAGCTACAACGTCTAATGTTTTTTGCGTGCGTAATGTTGAAAGACATGCTGCTTCTGCCCTCTGCCACCTACGTGTTTGTCATCTGGTACAGCCATGATTATATACCTCATTTGCGGAAACGTTACTTTTGAAATATCGGAATTTATTCTTGGGAGGCATGGTTTAATATCGATATGTGGATTTTGCCCAAAACTAGTTACGGTTGTTAGTTAGAGTCATATGCTGCTCAACTAGCATCTCCGCAATATCAAAATAGTGTGGGGTTTGGGGCTGTGGACTTCCAGCTGCAACCAAGAGACACATGGACGATTTTTCGCCAAGTTATCTAAGAGGAAACCGTGCTTCAGCTATGATAGCTGGGGGGTACAAGCGTATTTTATTGTGTTGTCCAAGCTTTCACAACATGTACGTCGCTGCATCGCATTGAAAATGCGTGTTCAACAAGGTGGCGCGTAATTTTACTCAAGATTTTATTATAAATAGTCGAAATGATCACAGTATCATTAAGTTTCGTTTAGTCTTATTTGTTGAGGCGTGTCACCATGCAGCGCCAGCATGAGGTAAGACAAACTATGTCTGGGGACGCCGAAATCCTACAGATCTCGAATTTTCCTGGCCTGGCCTCATTTCCCTTCCTCAGTGACAGCTCTATAGTAATTTGTCATCGATTTTATCTCCATCCGACACATATCATAATGTTCAACTGTGGATCAGTGCAGCTGCAGTGTCTCAGTGACTCCTCAAATATATATTCAGTCAGCGCCTGTTTCTTGGGAAAAGTGTGGCATGTCTTTGCGTTTATTATTTAAACCAATGGAATATACCACGGTAACATTATCAACGTGATCTACTGATAATACCAGTTCATGCTGGTTTTGGTATTATCTCTACCGCTAATCGTTGATTTTTTTATACATTTGTGTTTTATCTTTTCTTCGATAGTACTATTGTTTTCAGGCTCCAATTGGCGGTCGTATAACTGTGATGCAAACTGTTTTGCCAAACATTGGTCCCGGCGCACTGGAGTCTCGCGAAGATCCAAATGATCGGGCATCGAAGGTATGGGATTTTTCGTTCTCTTAAGTATTTTTAGTAAAGCAAATTACTTTTGAGCAGTAAGCTGACATCATGTGAATAAATCTACATTGCATATATATTAAAATCGACGTGACGCTGCTGCATTACGCACTTCCAACGAATGCCCATACGACCCCGGCTATCGTGACTTCAAGGGCGGACCTGTTGGGTTCAAATTGCTCGAATTTTCTTTCCCACGCGAGTCAGGCCCAAGAAATGACGGAACTTAGCAAGCCGCAGGAGCGCTTCACAGGATGTGTTCGGAGCCTGCCGACGGGTTGCGCACGTAGTCTACGAGGTACTACCTTTGAGGTCCCCAGGGAGGTTGGCTCCGTCACCTGCTCACAGGCCAAAGAGACCAAACCGCTATTCCCTATCCACGTTTAACCCGGGCAGTGTAAAATTCTAGGTATTTGGGTTCAATCGAAATTGATTCTAACTTTCTCGAAACGGATAATTTATTTAGTTTAGCCAGTGGCCCCCACTAGGGTCCGACAAATCCCTAGACGTTTAACGTAGGATCTGCGCGTGCCTAAGTTTCCTATTTCGGGCGCTCAGCGTGAGTTCACAATTTTGCGGTAACTTTATCCTATGAGTCGCACTAGTCGTACCTATACAACAATCGTAATTAACAAACTTAGTTGTAATCGGCGAGTCACGCTAAGCTTTGCTTCTTCGATGCGCGTGTCAAACCTGAACGTGGGTCGTCGATTTGGGGTGACGGATTTCAAACCCCTTTTAGTATCTATCGCTACTATAGGTCAGCAAAACACTTGAACAATTTGGGTTTCCACTGAGCTTTTATTGATGAGTCACAAGAATTTATGGGTATATGGACAGATATATTGTACGGGCGAATACAATAAGCATTATGTCACAGATATGGTACGCGAATACAAAAATGAGCAGAGCATCAATTGGGACGGGTTGCGGAGTCATCGCCTTTTTCATCGAAGTCTCACAGCTGGGTCAAATCACGGCATATACTGTGAAGCCTTATCTTATGACAGCTGTGCTTACCTTACTCATGAAAAACAGTGGGTCACGTTAAAATTCAGTACCGGTAAGTGCTACGGTTAGTTATCGATAATATAAAGGCGCCATCGAACTAACTATTTGCTCGGTACTACGTTTGCTAACAGAGGGGGTACTCCGACACAACAATAGATTCAGGTAAGCGAAAGGCGGAAACGAAACAAGGTATGCGGGGTTAAGCGTACTGCAGGACGTTTGCGAGACTTCATCTTGCTTATTCTAATTACGAGATGTACATGATAATCAGTTATTTATGGTCGCAGTTAGTAGCGAAGAGGTTAACCTATGACAACATAATACACACTTTCGCTCTGTCTCCAGTCGCCTCCCTTTACTACACATACGTTTGTTGCATGTTCTTCTGTAGGAAACTTAAAATTATTGGTTTATATGATTCTAAGAGAAAATAATAGATGGAAGATAATTTTCTGATCAGTGGTCAGATACACTGTTTATGCTAGCGTTGGACAAACAGTGCCCGTCAGTTAAATCATAATGATGATAACTTTCTAATCAGAATGATATAAATGAGACACACTGTGATACAGCTCGCACAGTTTCAATAAATTGCCAAGAAAGCAGTTTCTAGCTGCGTTGCAGATAATGTTAGTTCACTTCAATTTAGACTGATTTACCAAGTTTACAAGCGCACTGGCGGGTGCTTGACGCAATTTATGTTAGCCAAGCATACCCTAAGTACTTCTGCGTAAGCCATACTCTGTTACCGAGTTGGACCGGTTTAATTCAAACGTATCCCACAGACTTCTGGATGTGTAAAATAGCTGCTACGAGCATCGACCTGGCTTTGATTTAACAAACTCCTGCAGGTTATTATGAAAAATTCCTGCTCAAATTATGTGCCCTACTTACGTTTCACATGGCAAATTGGTTAGTTGATCTTTTCTTTTGCTTGATTGTATTGGACCTTGATCATTGTATAATATATTACACATGTTTGGATAACAGGATGAAGCAAAAAACGTGGAAAATTTCAAAAGTTTTAAACCGGAATTCCGGTTCCGGTATGGTATTCGCCCTTTGCCGGAACACGATTTTCGCCGGAACCGGAATTCCGATTACTCCCTGATATATATATATATATAGTGCTATTGAACTTGTTCAGACTACGTACATACATACCTTGATTTCAGCTCTGTTTCATTTATTTACATATGTAGCCGAGGATTTCTGATTTGTTGTAATTATGTACTTATATAGCAGTATTGATCTCGCTAGTTATTTCAATTACTGGTTTACATATACACGGCAGTTCCTGGTTTGTGAAAGTTAGGCAGTCTACATATGAGGTGACAACAGGGCTTTGTAGTCGATGGGTATATATAGAGGAACTCAGTTTATATATTTGCTTGCGCCAAGAGGCGATTAATTTATTCTGCTTACATAGATGTACGTATTGCAATGCGACGGTGGGTTCCTTACCCTTTTGGGCTATTCCCGTCGGGTGTCCCAGGTTGGGAAGACTCTGGTGGCTGAATTCGGAAATGTTGGCCGCTATACACGTGGTCATGATTATTGGAGAACTCAATTAAAAGTTGACCTTTACACTATGGACAGGATTTTTGGTATTCGCTAAAATGTTGTCCATTACACTGTGGACGGGATTTTTGGTGTTCGCTAAAAATGTCCATTATACTGTGGACAGGATTTTTGGTATTCGAAAAAATGTTATCCATTATACTGTGGACAGGATTTTTGGTATTCGAAAAAATGTTGTCCATTATACTGTGGACAAAATTATTGGTGTGCGAAAAAATGTTGACCATTGCACTGTGGTCAGGATTATTTGTGTTCGAAAAAATGTTGACCATTGCACTGTGGTCAGGATTATTGTAAAAGTTGACCATTATCGTGTGGTCAAGATTATGGGTTTTCGCTAAAAGTTTGCCATTAGGCTGTGGTCAGGATTAATCCACCTCGTAACGATCCGTATGGATTTGTTACACATAGTTACTCCAGCCGCGTGGGAGCCAGCGGGATCTATGTTTAAATCAACCCATGTTTTAGTGTATGAAATATTTTAGGAAATAATTTGTAATGCTAAAATACTGTATTTAGGCCTGAAAAATATTTGTACGACATTTGCAAGTTTTTACAAAAATTATAAAAATGTAGCATAATGTAACAAAAATTTATTCACCCCCCTTTGAAATTTTGACCGACACTGATCAAGGCTGATCAAAGCTGAACATTATTTTAAAAGGTTGTAGACGGAGCAGATTAGCTTGCTAGAATCAATGCATGTATTCTTTTTACTACCTCTGCGCACACATCTTACAGTAGTTGCCGCCCTATAGCTATGTTCTGTTGTTTGTATGTTGTATCTATACGTGACTTCATATCATTGGCTATTATGTCGTTCTTGCGACGTCTTATCCCGAGATTCCTTCGTTCGTTTGCAGAAAAAAGTTCAACTGTTGTCTGATGTAGCCATGGAGAATAATTTATGATTTTATTCGCAGACTGAAATATGTTTATTTTATTTTCTTTGTAAATAATAAACATCCGACTGATATTTAGTTTCTTTGGAATCTAGAATGCTGTGGTTAATTCCTAGATAGATAGTTCCTAGAATCAATAGCTAAGCTGATTACTTATGAGAAAAGGGAGTTTTTTTGCAAACTAATGCTGCCAATATTTTTCAATTACATCGATTTCATCTATGAATTAAACTATATCAAAGCACACAGACATTAATTATCGGTAATTTTGTGTCAAATGTGCATGGGTAAATGATTTGTATCTTATAGCAGTCAGACTATAGAGAGCAGTTATTTTTTCTGCTATAAATTTCAGGACGTAAAACACTTAAATCCGGCGACCGATTTCTACAAAACACTCGCCCTCAACTGTTCCGGAAGTCAAATAGCAATTGATCTATTTCTACTTAGCAGTCAATACGCTGACCTCGCGACGCTTTGTAAGTTTTCCATTTTTTTAATAGTCAGAGCGTAGTGTAACGTAGTGGAGATTGTGTGCTGCAGGGCGAAGGCTTTTAAATTCTGTCTATGTGTCTGTGATCTGCCATTACTATGGAACGGTTTAACCGATTCTCAAGCTCTTGGGTTCTTTCGAACCGGCTTAGTCATTTACCATGTACATCCCCGAGTGTTTTTGATTTGGGGTCGGCTTCCGGGTTCAGAAGTCAAAATGGGGTTTTTATTTCATTTTAGTACCCTTCATGGAAGCAAGGTTTTTTATCTTAACGGTTGGTTTTATTTCACAGTAAAATTATAGATTCCTACTGGCTTGTCCACAGTGGGGGGACCCCCCACTTTCCAAATTCCCCCATGTTCGTGAGATTTTCCCTCATGTCCGTCCCCCCCTACTCGGCCGAAACCCCCCATGTTCAACTAATTCCAAAAATTTTTTTTATGTCTGAAGATTTATGTTTTTTGTTTGCAAATTGTTTTTTAAACATTAATTACCACTGTTTATAATGCTAAAATATTGTTTTTAGCTTGAAAGTACGTTCACTGTAGTAAAAATGCATGAAAATATGAAATATTTTGTATTTTTAAGCAAAATTTATCCCCCCACTTTGAAATTTCCCCCGAGAATGAACATGGGGGCCCCCCGAAGTTTCCCCCCCCCACTTTTCGGAGGGCTGTGGACAGGCCAGTCCTATGCATCTTTTTTTGATTAAGATCCGGTCCTGTAGATATGGGGTTTAAGGTATGGCACCTTCGAGGTTCCTCAATCCAAAATTTGAAAATTTGTTCTGGGCGTTTGGAAAGTTTCACTGGGGGTTTTGAGCACGGCAAACTCATTGCCGGATTTGGTTTTGCTCCGCGACCCATGGTTCCATGGATATGGGGGTATGCCGCCCTCATGGTTACGCCACTCAAAATTCAAAGAAAAGAAAGGTAACGT